>JBBIGA010117975.1:0-10119 GCA_037576975.1 Alestes dentex | reverse complement strand
CAAACTAAGTGGAAAAGTATAAAAACGACTTTAATAATTAATAATCACTGTTCGCAAACAACCAGCAAATTCAGCACCTTAGATCTAAACCTAAAGCTGGGTCTGCGACACATCAGATTGCTTGCTCCTAAACCGTTTTTGTAACCGAAATAATCACTGATCAGACCTGGATTAGACCTGACAGATGTGTTGCTCTAAACGAGGCCACGCCCACTGGCTTTAACCACCTACGCAGTCCTGGACTAACCGGTAGTGGGGGAGACACAGGAACCACAGAAGCACCCACGGTTGCTAGAGTGGAATCTTTCCACTCCGGCTGGATAAAGAACCATAGAAATGACAGTAGAGCTCTTACTGCAGCTTACTCCATCATCTCTCACTGAATCTAACCAAAATAATCCCAGGTTTCTGTTCAGTACAATTTCTAAACTAACGAGGAATGAGGGAGGAACAGAATCACAGGTATCTGCAAATTATAGTAGTGATGATTTTCTGGAATTTTTAACAATAAAATCGAAGCCATTAGACAAGAAATTCAAACAATCATTTTTACTCCACCACATCTAGTGTCTCAAGCCGCCACAGATACTGATCAAAATATAGTTTAAGGTTCTTCCAACACAGAAGGATTTCAAACAAACTGTTGCATTAATGTCAGTTTTACATTTATTCAGTTTCACAACGGTGAACAAAAATGTAATATATGTTTAAGCCAGACAACCAAGATATCTTAAATTTACAGCATCAAAAACATAAAAGAGAACAAATTCTTACACGTGCTTTGCACAAGAAAGCAAAAGGAATAAATACAATAAATAATAAAAAAGTAAAATAAAATCAAATAAATACTTTAAAGGGGACATATTATGCAAAACTCACTTTAGTTATAAAAATGTTCATGAAGTTCTTTGCACAAAATCACTCTCACATAAAGAGATCTCACCAGCTCTATTCTTGACAGTTTCAGGGCTCTGTCACTTTTATACAAATACATTTACATTCACATTTACGGCATTTAGCTGACGCTCTTATCCAGAACAACGTACATCAGTGCTCGAGTAGTCCACGTCTGTATCTTAGACCTGTAAAGGTAAACTTAAGTCCATCATCCACAATTTAACCAGGATACTTGCACGCTCAGTACACCTAAACAACACCTGTCAAAAAATACCTAAAACACTTGTCAAAGAAAATCAAGAGTTAGTGGTAAGAGTTAGGAAGAGGTTTTTTTTTGTAGTAGTAGTAAGCAAGGGAAGTGAGAGAAATGGCAGACATCGTTAGTCACCAAGGTGCTCCTTGAAGAGGTGGGTCTTCAGGCGACGCTTGAAGACTGCGAGGACTCCGCAGATCTGATCATAAGAGGGAGTTCGTTCCACCACTGTGGGGCCAGGACTGAGAAGAGTCTTGATGCATGTCTCCCTGTTCTACCTTCTGTGGAAGTCCAGCCAGAAGAGAGTTGCAGTAGTCCAGCTTGGAGATGACCAGAGACTGGACGAGAATCTGTGTAGCTTTTGTGGAGAGAAAGGGCCGGATTCTTCTGATGTTGTAGAGAAGATATCTGCATGTTCTGGAGATCTGATCGACCTGCGGTGAAAGAGACAGATCTTCATCAAGTGTAACACCAAGGTTTCTTACCTTCTTAGAAGGGAGAATAGTAGAGTTCCCAACAGGTATGGTGAGATCGTGGTTTGGTGAAGGACTGCCTTTGATGAAGAGCAGCTCAGTCTTGCTGGGGTTCGGCTTGAGGTGGTGGGCCGCCATCCAAGAGGAGATGTTGGCCAGACAGTCTGAGATGCAGGTAGAGGCCTGGTTGTCACTGGAAGGAAAAGAGAGAATGAGTTGTGTGTCATCGCCCCACCCATCCCATGCTAACGCTGCACGTTTACCACATGTGAAACAGAGGTGCTATCCAGCCCTATATATTCGACCCCGAGTCAAACCCAGAGCGAGATGAACACAACACTCCATGAGTGACTTGCCTTTGCCTGTAGCCGTAGTGCTCGGCATCTTATGCGCGCTCATAAAACCAGCAGACAAAAAGTGGCGGCTCTTCAACTAATATAATGGGTGGGGGTTCGACAGATGAGGGGTGGTTCTATGCAACTTTCCCTATTATGATGTCACAATGGGGGAGCCGTCCAAACTGCTCGTAGAAGCATATGATTCCTGACACCAAAATCTTTCACTTGATTCACAGGAAACGTTTGGATGTTTTACTCGCGCTTGGAGTGTTTATAGGAGCAGTAGAGACACAAATGGAAATACATGAAAAACATGAAAATCGATGAAATCAAAAACAACCTCTAAAACACTGCAGAATGATGGGAGAGGTGCTTTATTCTGGGAGTTTCTTTCTTTGCCTATCAAAAATGAGAGATTTTTGCATTCCCTGTTTGGCTTTCCAGACTGAGGTCACTTAAAGTTAGAATAAGAGTTTTCCCACAGGTAAATTAGGCTTCAGAGGAGAACTACTGTTAAAAGTGTAATTTAGTCTCAGAACTGTATCTGGGAAACTGTCTCTTTAGTTCCTCTCAATAAATCAAAAGAGTAACAGTGAAAATTGAGAGATCTGCCTTTAACTGGTTGACTCTGTCATTACTGCTGTAAAATTGATTTGCACTCTGGAACAGGAGGACGTAATTATAACATCCAGTACCACACCTTGTTCTTATCTCCCTGTGTCACCACACAGAGCCTGTTGAAATTTTTTCGAAAGGTTGTCTACAAACAGATGCCCATTTATGGAACAACCTCTGATAACCTGGAGGGTGTGGTCAGCAGGTCCCCCTTTCCCAGGATTCCGGTGTAGATCTTTCTCTCTGGAAGAGCTCACAGGGAGCGACGCTGGAGGGAGAGACGGAAAGAGAGAGACGAGTTTATGAGGAAGGAATGAATAAAGAAGGGGTGAGAAACAAACTATACTCTGCTGGAATATAAATGAACATTCTGTTAATCAAATAATAAGAAACAGGAGGGAAAGACAGTCAGACTGAGAAAAGAATCTGAAAGTATTAAGAAGGAGAGCATTTGAAGAGGACACCCAGTCATCATGATCACTCTAGAGAACCGTTCCATTACGATGCCACTGGCCATCGTGCGAATGCTGGAGATTCTGCTGTCCTGTGTCTGTTTCAGCCTCGTGGCCTCTGTGGGCCATTCTAACTCCTCCTACTGGGCCTGGAGCATGTTCACCTGGTGCTTCTGCTGCTTCATGTCTCTTCTGATCCTCATCCTGGAGTGCAGCAACCTCAGTGCCAGAGTGCCCATCTCCTGGAACGACTTCACCTCGGCCTTCGCCATGTTGGCCACACTGATGGTGCTGGCTGCCTCCATCATCTACCCCACCATCTTTGTTTGCAGCTCGTGTTCTCGAGAGATTGCTGCCACTGTCATGTCCTGCCTCTGTTTCATTGTTTACGCTGTAGAGGTGGGAATGACTCGGGCCAAACCTGGCGAGATCAGTGGCTTCCTGTCAACTGTTCCAGGCTTGTTGAAGGTTCTGGAAACGTTTGTTGCCTGCATCATCTTCGGCTCCCTCCCAGACACATACTCCAACTTTCCCGGACTGCAGTGGTGTGTGGCAGTTTACTCTCTCTGCTTCATCTTCGCTTTTCTCATCATCATCCTCACCATCGGCCGGCTGCTGCCGCGGTGCCCGTTTCCCTTTGACAAAGTGCTAACAGGGTACAATGTGCTGGCTGTGCTGATGTATATGACAGCCGTGGTCATTTGGCCTTTCTACACTTTGAGAGGAACCCCAAGACCAGTGATCTGCAATCCAGTGACCTGTTTGTGGAACAACCTGGTGGTGGTGAGCTTCATGACCTGCATCAACCTCATTGCTTATATTGTGGACACATACTATTCAGTGCACCTAGCATTCTTTATTACACCTGCGTAAAGATGACAACAGACATACAGACCTGCTGAGTAGACTATTTACATGTTAAAGAGTTTAGAGATTTTATCATTTGTTGTATGTACAGATGTAATTTTTTTTGGTGGTGGTGGGGGGTGATGGTGACTTAATTTGTAAATTCAAATTGATGAAATTAAAAAGAGTCTACAAGTGTATTACGTATCCACCATACTTTATTACATCAGTTACATCTGTATAGAGTGTATTCTGTAACCCTTTATATCATTATATCACTTTTGACTTGCTTACAAAAACAATGTTTATGATCAGTTTGTACCTACTATCTTGATGAAATTTAATTTTTTGTAAAAGAATCCCATGACATTACTTACCTTTGTAAAATCTTTGGCTGCCAAATGCTGTCTTTTATTTTGAGGTGATTTATATGTTTCCCTATTAATGAAAAGATAAATTAGTAATAAAAAAAATTTCTTGTGGTGTCACTACATGGTTAAAAGCGCCACAAAAAATGAAAAATCTCTCCAAAGTGTGTGTGTGTGTGTGTGAGTGTGTGTGTGTGTGTGTGTGTGTGTGTGTGTGTGTGTGTGTGTGTGTGTGTGTGCACGCTGTATCAGAAGTGAAAAAGTGGGGATAAATGTACAGGGAAAGCTCTGATAAGTTCCACACTTCACAGGCCGTCGCATTTCTGTGCAGGTAAAAGATCCCTGTTGATCAGCACACAAACAGAGAAAATATGTATAAACAAAACATATTTGAAAACTCTAATAAGGGGTTTATTAACAAACATTTAGCCATGCTAAGATTATTTTTTTAGAAAGACTTTAATCACATACTGCTTAGTCAATTATTAAAACACTTTTAACGCTTAGAATAAGCTCTATGTTGGAAGGTTCAAAGGTTGCCCCCATAAATAAATAAACTATATGTGCAACTATATGTGTGACAAATTAATTTGTTCAAGCATTAACAAACTCTGTGTACTGGATGAGACCCCAGTTTTGGTTCTGCAGCTCCTCCTGGTCTATAGTTTAGTGTTTTCCATCCTTCCAACATACCTCCTATCCGCCGACATACCTCCTATCCTCCTGGGTTTAACTGGGTGTGTTAGAACAGAGAAAATATTTGTGTGCAGGGCAGAGGCCCTGAAGGAAGAATAGGGATGACTGTTTTTTTTATTTTTCAATTTGAATTAAGCTTTATATATTTCAGCAGAAAATTAACCAAACTCAGCAGGAGCAATTTGATGGTTGGGAGCAAAGCGATAAAAATGCTGATGCTCTGTGACCTTGGCTTGCTAGGAGAATCAGGCCCTGATGACGCTGACCGAGTGAGAGGACATCGCTAGGCTAAAAGCTAACGCTAGCTGGCTAGCTATTCCGTCCATCCTGCTCTCCAGTGTTAACTCCCTGGACAATAAACTGGACTACATCCAGCAAAGTGCCCAGCATGAGTTCAGAAATGGCTATGCTGATTGGCAACAAGCTAACCAACTGCAGTGACCATAATGTGGAACTGAGCACCAAGACAAGAGGAAGTAGGCTGTGCGTTTACATCAATGCTGACTAGTTTGTGAATGCAGTGCAGAGCTCTTGTTACTGCTCACCACTGCTGGAGTTTGTCACCACCATCACTACAAAACCAAACCCCTTAATTTTAACTCCCCAAAACACCTTAATTTTGACCTTAATTTTCTATAAAAGAAATTAAGGAAAATTAAGGGAATACGAGCACGGATTAAGGATGATTAAGGGGTAAAACTACTGAATGTTCCCCTTACTTTTTCAAATTTGCCCCTTAAATAATAGAACCTCCTGAATTAACACCTTAAATTTAAGATTAAGGGGTTTCACTCTCATGCCTTAAATCCAATTTTAAGGTAAAATTAGGGGTCGATTTCACAAATTAACGGCCACTTAATTCAAATGAAGGGGTTTGGTGTATTTTCAGGGGTAAATTAAGGTAGGGTTAAGCACATTTTAAGTACACTGTGTTTCATAGTGCGTGCTTATAGTTGCAGAATACATCCCACCTAGTACTAATGCTAACAATGCATTAGATTAACTTTACAGAGTCATCAGTGAGCTCCAAAAACACTCATCCAGGAGGACTGTATGTTGTCAGTGGAGACTTTAATCATAGAAATCTCAGTCCTATCAATATGTGGATTTTCCAACGAGGGGGGTGAACACGTTGGACTGTGTTTATACAAACATTACTGGCATGTTTTGCACTGAGCACCGTGCCCACCTTGTTCACTCCTATGGTCCTGGAGGCATGCTGAAATGACAATAAACCTACTGACCTTGATTTGACTTGAACTATGTTTGTAAAACTACGAAAACTATACCTAATGAACTAATGAACCAAATCATGTACTTTGCAGGTTTACACACCAAGCTTGCGAGAATTCAATAGCTAAAAAAATAGCTGAGCGGAAAGAGGCCCTTTAACCGCACTAAACATCCCACCGGAAGCTAATGCTAAGATAGCACTGGCTAATTTGCATGACCCTACAAACAGATTACAAAGCTCCCATTCAGATAAGGTGTGGGGGACATAGCAGAGGTTACTGCCCCTTCCTTCAGAACACTAAACCTTTAGGCGTGCAAAAACATGTCTGTAATTCAATTTATTTATCCTTTCTCAGGGGGCAATCATTTATGTGCAATAATCCTCACAACTCTTTATTTATTGTATAGTTAGTCAAGTGTACAATTTGTATTTTACCCCTAGTCTATAGTTTTGCAGTGTATAGGTTAATTTTTACATTACTATTTGCTTTTTATAATTAAATTGTTTATTCCTGTGTAGTGTTTTAACATCTCATTGTTTGTACAGTGACAATAAAGAAATCTTGCATCATGTATCTTGTACCTGCTGACAATACAACCACTGTTATTGAAGTTTTGGTAATTCTGGAATGTTGCTCTGGAAATTTGGTGAACTGTTGGCAGCGGGCACTGATAGGAAGACTAATGCCTTTATTTTTCTTGACTGAGGTCACTGTATATTCATAGTATGAGGATTTACAAGGATATTTCAATAAATTTAACAAAGAGTGAAATAAAAAAAAGTATTTTGGGGGATACAATAATTATAGTGGTGACATTATGATCTGTGAAATGTTGTGGCTGTATCTCTAAAGCCTTAAACTTTAAATGTATTTTACAGCTTTTTCTACATACAAAGAATCATACATACAAAGATGTTAACTGTGAATGTATAGCTGGAAAACAGCTACTAGGTACTGGGTAACTCCTTCTTTCTAGCTTGCTAGTCTTATAATGTCAGTGTTATTTAAGATGTGAGTGTGTGAGTGGAGCTCCACTGGACACAGATAAGAATCAGTGGAGCAGTTTGACTTCAGAACAGAGTCCAACAAGTGAGGAGCTCATTTGATAAGACTGGATCAACCACCAATGAACACCAAGAAACTGATCATAAAAGAGAGCTGATAAGGTCAAGAAGGTTTGCTGGTTCCTGTGCTGCCGACAACCCAGAAGAGACAGCCACACCTGATCATCACTGGAAAGTTCTGACTGGACGAAGTCTTTGTTACATCTGGATTCTGATTATTATAAAAATGCAAAGGAGAAAGAGAGAAAATGTTGGGGAATGTAAATGGATGTGTTGATATGGGTGATTCGACAGTAACTCACTGGACTTATAAACGATTCTCTTGATTTCCAAAAAAGAAAAAGAGGAGGCTTTATATGGTGACTTTCTGAAAGTACTGACGAGGAGAAAGAGCACCAGATCTTTATAACGGAGCAACCAGTGATCCCTATGGAGTCCGTGAATTTTAGATCCCTGATAGAGCCGGTCGGCATCGTGCGGCTCTTTGAATTTGCCCTGACGTGCATCTGTTTCAGCCTCGTGGCCTCTGTGGGCCATGTGAACTCCTCCTACTGGGCCTGGAGCATGTTCACCTGGTGCTTCTGCTGCTTCATGACCCTTCTGATCCTCATTCTGGAGTTCACCACCCTGCATGCCAAAGTGCCCATCTCCTGGGATGACTTCACGACAGCCTTCGCCATGCTGGCCACTCTTATGCTGCTCGCTGCCTCAGTCATCTATCCGGCCACCTATACCTGTCCCACCTGCATCCGACAGATCTGCGCCTCTGCGCTGTCCTGGGTGTGTTTGGTACTTTATGCTGCAGAGGTCTGGTTACTTCACAGGAGGCCTGGGGAGATCAGTGGCTTTCTCTCCACTGTGTCTGGTCTTCTGAAGATCCTGGAGACTTTTGTGGCCTGTATCATATTCACCTCTTTGACTCCTGCTATTTATAATTCCTTTCCTGGGCTTCAGTGGTGTGTGTCAGTTTACTCACTGTGCTTCATTTTTGCTTTACTCATCATCCTCCTCACCATCGGGGGGGTGCTGTCAGCCCTCCCCTTCCCTTTTGACAAGGTAGTTACCGCCTATAACGTCCTGTCTGCAGTGATGTACATAACGGCCGTGGTAATCTGGCCACTTTACGCCTTCGAGAAAAACCCGCGCCCCATTGACTGTAATCCCTGTGACTGGGATAAACTGGTCGTCGTGTCCTTCATGACTGCGATGAACGTCATAATCTACATTTTTGATGCAGCCTATTCGATAAAACTTGTATTCTTCATTCGCCAGGAGTGAAGCAAAGAAACACAAGGAACATTTTTTCAGAGCAGTATAAAAAACAGTCATGAGGTATTCTGTCACAATTACTGATGATGTAATTACCATTCTATATTCCACAAAGGGATCATTGTATATGAGAAACTGTTTGCTCTAGTCTTTCATCATGTTCTGCAGCTGCGGTTGAGGTTAATGATTGTTCATTTTCAGTCTGAAAGCAATTAATTAATTGCCAGTGGCACTTTCGACTGGGGTGCTTATTCCACACATTTACTGTTTCCTAGTTGTGGTCAGCTGTAATACACGTATTTTTTAAACCAAAGGGGTTTTGCTGACTACCTAATATAAACACAATAAAACATATTTTTCAACCCAAGACACTCAAAAGGCCACACTAAAAGTACACAATATTTTAAGACTATGCATTTGGATAGACTGTCACATGGTGATGATAAAATGTGCACTAAATGTAAACACGTTTTTATACAAGTAGACCTTCATAAATAGAGAAACACTATCGCTGTGCAGCTGCCCAGTGTAATAGTGCTGTAAATGTTTAATGACTGAGGACAGGCCTGTTCTAAAGGTCATAGTATAAGCTGACGTTATGAGAACATCTACACAAATCTGGTTTATAAAAATGAGAAAAATGAAAAAAAACTTCCAATTTTGCATTCAATTACATTTTTTAGACTTATGACTAAACTGTATTTCTCCACGCAGTTACATAGTTAAAATATACACAGAAATGACAAAGTAATTGTTCTTTTAAAAAGGAAAGTCTGTTGAACTGTTGTTTTAATTAGGAAATAAAAACACAGGACTGGAGAAAATGCAGTCGAATATTCCAGAGACTTTCAGATCTGAAAGATCTGCAATACACTGAAGGGAGTTTAGTGTACAAGACTGTCATGGGTTGCGCCAAATTACAGGGTTTGCCAAGATAAGTAATGTCAAGATAATTAACTCCCATGATGTATTTGAGCTCAGACATCATTGTAAATCTCCTCCTACAGCAGTGCTACAATAGTTTATAGAGCTTGATTTTATGGTTCATGTAATTAGAACATACCCTTCGGGTGAGGTGGGAGAAACATTTGGAAGTATGACCAAATTATTGCATTTTCAACATCAGTTAAAGATCAGTTAAAGTAAGTAAATTCTGCTGGAGAGAAAAAGACCATCTCTTTATTTATTGGCTCCCAAATCAAATGGTTTTGCTAGAAGTCAGTGTTTCTTTATCCCTGTGGGAGATGTCCAGTGGTTTCATGATTTCACTCCAGGCTGCTCTACATAAAACTACATAACAAAACAGGGAACATTAAATGCTAGCTTTAGGCTGGAATGCCCCTTTAAGAACGTAACATTATACAACTCCGGGGGGAAAAAATCAGTTTCTCAGGTTTTATCTTTTATAGGTGCAAGTAATGAACTGCTGACAATATTTTTCCTCACTATAAAAATATATTCTTCTTTAAAGCATAATTGTTAAGGAAATGACAAGACATCAAAATAAGAGAAATGATGCAGTGTTTACAGACCTTGAATAATTCAAAGAAAACAAATCTCTCGTTCACTCTTAAACAAAATGGCAATAATTACCTTTGACGTACTTCTAGTAG
>JBBIGA010117974.1:0-10121 GCA_037576975.1 Alestes dentex | reverse complement strand
ACACACACACACACACACACACACACACACACACACACACACACACACACACACACACACACACACACACACCTTTCCTGTTGCCTGTTCCTGATCAGTCTGATGGTATAAAATATGGAAATCCTCACTCCGTTTCTAAAGCTTCTAAGTGAAGCATCTTGCTCAGAGCCACCATTATGTGCTCAGTGGAACTACAGTATCCAGACTAAGAACTGAAAAATTGCAAGCTTCGCCAGTTCCAAATAGTCAACATACTTTTCTGCTCCATATGTAATGGAATTTTCCCTTCCCCTTAAACGGTGCTGCTGAATTTAACTGCATCACCATTTTTAAGATGGAATGGAAATTCCCTTTAGAAATAGACTTGGGCACCAAAGTACAAGACAAGTTGATTATCAACTCATTATCAGTGCATTAGCATTATCATAAACAAATGTCATTTGATTTAGAGATCAAATAAAAGCATGAAAATAAAAGTTACCATAAAATTACTATATAAGAAAAGGACTGTAGTATTTAAGATGAAAGTTAATAAATAAAGCAATACAAAAGAATACAGATCTTAATTAAGTGCAGATCCTACTGGTAACTGGACACAACAGAAGACGGGTAGGATTTAAATTTTTAGACCTGGCAAAATTGGTTCCAGATCTGATCTGGTTCCAGCACCAGGCTGCATAATGACTGTTACAGCATTTAGCAGGTGCTTTTATCCAAAGCGACTTCCATTCCCTAACTACAGGGGGCAGTCTGCCTAGAGCAACTTGGGGTTAAGGGTCTTGTTCAGGAACCCAGTGGTGGTTTGCTGTAGATAGGATTTGAACCCATGACTTCTTGGTCTAAGAGGCAAGTATCCTACCCACAAGACCACCACCACCCCTGAATGTCATGTCACCGTTTTTCAGATCTGTGAGATCTTCCAGGCGGAGTGGCTTATGAACTTTGAACTCAATTCTGTATCTGGTCAGAGACCAGTGTAAAGACATGTGGTTTGGAGTAATGTGTAACGTGTCCATTTGTCATACGTGAACACACCACAGCCTTTTCTTTATCTGTATTGAACCCATTCACCAAGTGTGACGGCCCAAACTGCAGGTTCATGCCCGAGGAGCTTAATGGCCTTCAGTGTGTAATACATTTGTACTAGCCCCATCAAAAACAAGCCACTGTTTTGTTTTTTTTTACCCGAGTGTCTACAAAAAACAGCCAGGCAGCAATCTGGAAATAATGAGGCTCTGGAGACTCGCTCTGTTCAGCGGCTCGGGCTAATGAACAGGATCAGCGTTCGGAGCTCTGGCCGTACATTGGATCACCAGATTCATGGGGAAGGTCTGCGGGCCGGTCAGGGTCCGGTGCGACACGGTGCAGCTGATGGGCTTGCCGTTGAGCTCCGGAATCGGGACGAGCCAGTACTCGCTCTTCACCGTCACCGTGTTGTCCGAGTTGTCCGTTTTCGCCGGGGTCGTTCCGTTGCCACCCACCGCGGTTGACCAGGAGATACTCGCTGCTGGGCGCCCGTTCACCGACTCGCAGTGCGCCACAATGACCGGGGCAGCGCCGGCCTGCACAGTGACTGTAGAGGCAGCGTTGGAGGGCTTGGCTGGAGCAGAAAGAAAGAAAAATAGGAGATAAATGCGGTAACCTGGCATGCAACTAGAAAGAAATGTAAAATGAACAAAGCAGGACACCCTGAATTTTGCACAAGACCGCATGTCTCCAAAAGCAAATGGGACATAACTTCCTGTCTCAGGGTTTAGGATGTACAGTACTGTGTGAAAGTCTTGAGCCACTCCTCATTTCTTCCTACTTTCCTTCTTTTTAACGTTGTCCTGAAGAACAGTTCTCCAGGCTTCCTGAAGACCTTTCAAAAGCTCTCACTAAACCTAAGGAGTGTTCTGTTTTTTAGATCACACCTACATATGAACCATTCAAACAGAACAAAGAGCATCTAACTGAAGTCCTGAACCAGTGAAGAACCAGGAGCAGATGATTACAGACGATCAGGCGGTGATCAGTATACTGGTGGTGCTGAATGCGTCTTGGGATGGTTCCGAGTGGTTTAATGTGAAAAGGTTTAAAAAAAAATTGCTTTACAATGGTTGTCAAATGCCTTTAAAAGCCCCTTTTAAAAATGTCAGGTCAATATATTTTATTTCTATCATTTTAAAACCTACATTTTTTCATTCTTTTCCACAAAATCTAAAATTCCGCTAATTTTTACCACAAATGTCAACGAATTTGGCACAATTGGTACAATTACTTATTAGTATCATCCTTTTTTAAAATTTAAATATCTCAAACTACGAAGGAATATTTACACAATAGTGGAATGTGGATAAGCTCAATAAAACAAGCCATTTCTCCTGTCTGACACTCACCTAGCAGGACCAGGCTGGTGACCCCCTGCTCGTTTCCGCTGGGGTAGATGAGGTACTCGCAGATGTACCTGCCCTCGTCCTTCAGCGTGATCTCCTCGATCTGAATGGTTGGACTAATCAGCAGCGGCGGGTCAGAGATGAAACTCACGCGTCCACTCACAGGGGAGGTGGGGTAATTGACTCCGAAGTTTGGGTGAAACACTGCAATGTTGGTTCGGATACCGGCGACTGTTTCAAAGATCCAGGACACCTACAGAGAGAGAGAGAGAGAGAGACAGAGAGAGAGAGAGAGAGAGAGAGATACAGACAGGGACAGAGAGAGAGAAACAGACAGAGAGAGAGAGAGAGAAATATAGAGAGACAGGCAGAGAGAGAGAGAGAGAGAAATAGAAAGAGAAAGAGAGAGAGAGAGGTTAGGCTTTTATCAACAGTACGGTGCAAACGCCTGCAAAAATAATATTTAAAAACTGATTAGATATGTACTAATATACTAAATAAACTAAACAGGATGAACACTAATAACTTTCTACAGTAAATAGTGATCCATCAGTTAAATTAAAGTTAAGTTAAATTAAATCAGGAGCTGCTGATAGAGTTTCACAATCCAAACAACGGCTGGAGGAACCGAGGAGGAATCTGGAACCACACCTCCTCACCCAGCTCACACAGTATCAACTACTTTTACACACAGAACTAATCCTGATACTTTTACTGCTATATTGCTTGTTTGTATTTATTTATTTTAATGTTAACTTTGCTGCAGAAAGAGACACTTTGAGAAAAATGGCTTTAAACAGTTTGCATGGATGCAAACTACACAGAACTGTGTGTAAACCTGTAAACAGGCTTGTTACACGCGCACACACACACATGCCGAAGGTGAGGTGACCTCTGACCTGTATTAGATGAATTTGTCCTGGGTCAGAAAATTGGCATCGCAGCATTACAGTCTGACCCGGGTACGACACCACCTCCTTCTCCACCTTCACGCGCTGAGCCAACGAGCCTGCGGAGAGAGGGGGGGGGTGAGAACAGGAAACTATCCATCTGAGCACAGGAGACCGCTGACCTTGCCCAGCTGGGCAGTAAAAACGAGGGCAGTTATCAAAGTTTTATGACATTAGAATCAGAATTACAATGTTTTATTGATCACAGAGGAATCTGCTCATGTTACGACTGGACAGGCACAGAGACGAGAACAATGTAAAACACGTCAAACAAAAGCTCTGTACGAAATACACTGTGCTTCATACACACAGTGCTGTAAATACTGCAGATAAATAACTTTTTGTCGCAATAAGAAATTAATATTTAAATCATTGGCTGTTCAGTGCAGGGGCCATAACAGGGGCCAGGATCAATTCTACAGGGGCCCTGGCCCACGCTGGCCCTGTCTAGAACCACCTATGATCTCTCTATCGCTGTCTGTCTATTCCTCTTTCTCTTTGACAGACAGACACATACATTGACGGGTGGTGGAAGGTTGGGGGAGTGTGTGTGTGTGGGGGGGCTCTGAGGGGTGTCAGTAAAGTGGGTTTTATTAGGGGGGTCTTGTGTGTGGTGGCACTGCAGTGTATCTCTCTCTCTTTCACACACACACACACACACACACACACACACACACACCACTTGTGTGTCAAGGTCTATACCTTCTATTACATTTTTGGGCTTCCTCTACACCCTTTCTTTCTTTTGTATTCTCTCTCTCCCTCTCTCTCTCACTCTCACACACCCTTCTCCATTCCGTGTTGTGTAACCGGACCCTCCACAGGTGTGTTACGGGAGGACAGCCAGAGAAACAAAAATCATAAAGAGTCATAATATAAAAGCCCAACACACTCCAAGCATCTCCATGGATACCCCCACCACCACACACTCATAAACCCTGGGTCAATAAACTCCAAATAATCAGAACACGCAGCGACGCCCAGCTATCCACCGGTCATCACCACTGAACATGCTCTTTAGATAAAGGCCTTCATTTATTCCTTCACTCATTTTTCACTTCCTCCACTTCCACCACCACCACACTTCCACTGGACGGGACCAGGCTTTTACACTCCACACACTATTCTGGCCTTTTATGGAACCATCTCTATTGTAAGTCACCACGCAGTAACAGTTTCAAAACCAATTCATGGTCTTGGTTGTGAACTATAATAATTTGAATGTTTGCACCTTAAGTAATGCTGTTTAGAGCTTTAGAAATTAATTTATGAATGACTTTACAGTATGTACTTGTTAACATTAATAGTGGCCTATTTTATGGCAAATGAATGTAATTTTTGTGACAAAAGAAGAAAAACGCCAAACAACTGTCCAATTTATTGAACAATATATCAGCCTATGATGTATCGTGGAACCTCTAAGAGACTTAAAGTGCAGCAAAAACAGGCAACTATGGAACAGAAAGGTTTTTCTGCCAAAAAGGATACAAGTAAGTAAGTGAGTGTGTGTGTGTGTGTGTGTGTGTGTGTGTGTTTGTGTGTGTGTGTGTGTGTGTGTGTGTGTGTGTGTACACAAGTTGCCTCTGCTGCTCCTCAGTAAGGCTGCAGGCACGTTCCACCGAGCAGCACATTCACCAGCTTTTATTTTATAGTCTGTCTGTCTGTGTGTGTGTGTGTGCGCATGTGTGTGTGTGTGTGTGTGTGTGTGTTTGTATGTGTGTGTTTTGATTCACAATGAAAAAAGGCATAGAAGGAAAGTTTCAGCCCAGATCCATCACTAGGCCTCTGCCCCTGAGAGATAGAAACCTTGACAACTCACAGTAAAGAAATGCACCACAGACACACATACAGACATACAGACACACACAGACACACAGACACACATACAGACATACAGACACACACAGACACACAGACACACATACAGACACAGACAGACACACAGACACACACACACACACACATACAGACACACGCAGAAACACAGACAGACACACATACAGTATGCTTGAAGGAGGCTTGTCACGATACTGAAATTTCAAACTTGATACCGATACTAAGGATGGTACTCAATACTCGATACTATTTTTGATACTACAGGGGGAGAAAAAACAAACACAGGAACTTTTTAGTAAAAATATTAACGTGTGAGTAGACAAACAAAATGCCCCGTTTTCTTTGTCTACTCAAAATTGTACAGCGTCTTTGGGTATTTTGAAAAGCACTTTATAAATTAAATGTATTATTATTGTTAGTCTAGGCAAGTTTCAGTCAACTAAAAGTCTTAGTCTTTTAGTTAGAATTATCCATGACTATTTTCATTTAGTTTTAATCAATGAAAACCCAGTCAATATAGTATAAGTATAGTAGAAACTAAATTTTCTTTTAGTCAAACCTATTTCACAATTCAAACAAGGTTTTCTTATTATTATATTATTGTTACCTTATAGACTCAAGAATGATGTACGTCCACTCCAGACACGGAAGTCACTCTGATTTGAATTTATGACATTTATTTTGCCAACCAAACATGTTAGAACTTAGAAGTACACACACATAAATTTAAATAAAATAAATCAATAAAATACCATCACATCACTAAAAAGTGGAAATAAAATGAAAATGTGTGTGCCTATTGCCATAAAACTCACATTTGAAAACTGTTTTACTCATTAAATCAAATACTTTTGTGTGTGTGTGTGTCTTGCTCAGCTTCAGTGAATGGCTTTTCACAGCTAAACCCGAAGTAGCATAGTGCAAATACTAGAATCTAAGGCTAAACAGGTTTATTTAGCATGAATAGCCTAAAGCTTAATGGCTTCATACTAAAGCCCTTAACTAGCCACATAGCACCGGCTCTCAAATGTTCACTGACACTCTTTAATACATTTTCTTTTAGCGGAATCGTCAAATTAACATTAGTAAGACAGTGCTGGTTCACTGATCTACAGGTTAGTAAGCTTGCAAAAACAAAATATCTCCCCCTGAACAAACGACTGTACTATGCATGCATACATGATATATATATTTTTTTACAATAGTAACTCATTTAAAATGTCTGTTTGGTCCTGTCAGATTTGGGAGTTTTTCCTCATAGTCTCACAACAAGATATGCAGAGCTAGTCAACGATCTTGTAGTTAGTTATCTTACCTTTCACAGTGCTTTCTCTCCAGATGCCTGGTGAATATAGACGTTGTCCCAGCAGTCTCCGTCAAGGTGGTTCGACAAAATCGGCATACAGCAGAATGGTTTTTTTTCTGGGACGTTTTGCACATATACTCTTTGTGCTCTGTAAAGCCAAAGTTAATTACTGCCGACTTGGCGGACATTTTCGGACATTCCTTTGCCAACTTTGCTGTGATGTGATGTGTATCATGTGTGTGGACTGTGAAGTGCTGGCAGTGTCTGTTGAGAACATGTGGACAATGTAACATGTTTTTTAAAATAGATGCATCTGACTGGTTACATTTGAATTGAGGCGCATAATTAATGATACTGTTCTGTGACGATGCGCATGCACGGTTTTCTCTTTTCTCTTAGTCCGAGGCCAAGACAAGACCGAGACACACACACAGAAACACACACAGATACACTGAGAGACACACAGACACACTGAGAGACACACAGACAGACACACATACAGACACACACAGAAACACATAGACACACTGAGAGAAACATCTGGCAATCTGCTGGACGAATTTGGGTTCGGCGGTTGCCAGGAGAGCAGTACTTGTCTGACTGCATTGTGCCAAGTGTAAAGTTTTGTGGAGGGGGGATTATGGTGTGAGGTTGTTTTTCAGGAGCCGGGCTCGGCTCCTTAGTTTCAGTGAAAGGAACTCTGAATTCTTCAGCATACCAAGAGATTTTGGATCATTTCATGCCCAAAACTTCGTGGAAACAGTTTGGCCCCTTTCTGTTCCAACAAGACTGTGCACCAGTGCACAAAGCAGGTCCGTAAGTAATGGATGAGCGTGTTTGATGTGGAAGAAATTGACTGGTCTGCAAAGAGTCCTGACTTCAACCTGACAGAACACCTTTGGTATGAATTAGAGTGGAGACTGCGAGCCAGGCCCTCCCGTCCAACATCAGTGTCTGACCTCACAAATGTGCTTCTAGAAGAATGGTCAAAAATTCTCATAAACACACTCCTAAACCTAAACCTTGTGGAGAGCTTGGCCAGAAGAGTTGAAGCTGCTACAGCTGCAAAGCGTGGGCCGACGTCATATTAAACCCTTTGGATTAATAATGTGGTGTCACTTTAGTTGTATGTGTGTAAAGGCACACACACACAAACACACACACACACAAGCATGCATGCACACATGCACACACACACTGAAAAACTGATCAGAGGGGTTTTTTTTATACAATATGTTCATGAATCTACAGGGTGCATTTTACACACATATTGAGGAGAAGTGATGTCTCTGACTCACCTGAGATGAAGAGCAGAAACCCCAGAGAAACAGTGAGAGTCATTCTGGGTGAGATCACTACTGTAAAAGAAATGAATTCAAATTTTGACAATAAAGCCTTCATGTATTTGTCACTGTTGTTTTATATTTTGCATTTAAGTTTTTACAGTTACTTCGATTGTAAGTTAAGAGACACCACACATCCATTGACCAGACTATGCAACAGATGTTACAGTACCAGTATTCATTTTTTCTTTTGCCAGTATTTTTAAAGTATAATTACAGTTTTTACAAACATTTTCACACTTGTCTCAATACCATGTCCACTTTTTCAAAACACTTCACACTGTGGACTTTACAAACATGCAGCTGCACATTTCAGTTCACTTCCAGTGCAAAATGCATTAAGTCCTCCACATAGATGTCCATACACCTAGCAGCCATTGCATCTCAAAGCCATATCTAACCACATGGGCGATGGTCATATTCCTTCCATCTCCATGCAGAAAAAAATTCAGTGGGTTTGGGGAATGGAGAGTGTGGTGGCAGGAATAATGACCTCATCCTGGGATGGGCAGAAACCCACTCTGTGACCTGGCAGGAATGATGAAAGGCCACATTGTCCCACAAAATCACAAATACAGGTAAATTCTGCCTCTCTCTCTTTCTCTTGCTGCTGAAAGTTTTTTTTTTATACACTTCATCAAGAAAAACAATAAAGTGTGCTGTATTGTACGGCCCATTGGCAGCCTTCTGCATCTGCAATCCATCATTAGATGTTGCTGCACACAGAGTAATGTTAGCCCCCCTTTGACCTGGAACATCTGCAGTTGCCCTCTTCCCAATCACATCGCTTTTGTGTCGATGTCTCCTTCCTCTGCCAAAAACTACTTGTTGTACCAAAGAGTTCTGATGTCTGATTGGTCAACGGTAATTTTGGAGGAGCCGCAAAATAGCCCTCCGCCACCAAAAATATGGCAGATTTGTCTCTGGATGGAGGCAGTCCTGGAACAAAACAGGACCACAGCAAGGAGGGTTTGGGAAAAGGGATGAGCAAGCTTCCAGGTTTTGTAAGTAAATATAAGTTTATTTGTATGGCACTTTTCTAAGCCAACAACAACAAAGTGCTTTACAATAGCAATTATATAAAACATACATCAGTAGCAGCAACACAACAATAAACATACTATACATAGTGTCTCACTTGATTACAGAGAATTGACTGCCTAATTTTCAAAGGAAGCTTAAGTTCTTAGTAAAACGTTCTTAGTAAAGCTCTGACAGCATCTGCACTGATGAATATATTTATCAGAAATGTACTGTAGTATAATAATAAATAAAACATGTCCCACCAGTCTGTCGTTAGCCTCCTCGCCAGTCAGCATCCAAACAGCAAATGAAGAAACAAGAAGCAGAAGTGATGAACTGCGAGACATCTGCAGTTCCCTGTATTCACAGCACTGACGTTTAGCATCTGAGTTTTCTTCTTTTTACTGCATCACTGTTCCTTTGCACAGAAAATGACACACCACTCTAACAGCAGACACACTATTTTAACACTTGATCGTAAACTGGAGCATTAAATATCACTTTAAATAAACTCATGTGTTTCTTCAAAGAGGTTCCTTTAAGAAAGACTCGCTTTACACCTGCATGTGTGTGAGCTGCTTTTAGAAGATGCAGCTTTTAATAGTCAGTAATGTTGTTCACCACAGAGAATGAGATCAAGGTTCATTTGAGAAAAAAAATTAGGGGGTGTGGGGGTTGGGGACAGAGAGTGAAAAAGGAAAGCAGCAAAAAAGAGGAAGTCTGAATATAGAGAACAGGAGGGGCTTCAGCAGCTTAAACGGTCAGCCAAGATGTGGTTAAGGCCTTCTTTCATATCTTCTTTTATGTCTTTTTCCATGTTTTGACAATTAATCTGTTTGGTTTTGGTGATACTTTTTCCATTTAAGAGTTGAGCATAAAATGTAGCAAAAATATATTATTCTGTAGATTATTAATGAGAAGCCACATACTGAACAATTTAATCAAGTACTTTTGACCTGTGAGTGCTGTGCACAACATCAACTGGGCAGCAGTTCTAAATTCTGACACTAGAACTTCCTGTATCTCTGAAAACTCAGACCACATCTCAATAGCATGATCAGTTAACATTTGCCAGTTTCTAACTTCACACTTCTGAGAACAGACTACAGCACTCACACCATTATGGGTTAGAGGTGATGATTCTGGTCTTTCCCTCCAGTGATAAACACTGAAACTCCAATTAATGTTGATGATAAAATCTTTGACTTGTGAAGGGTTTGTAGTTCCTCATTCTTCACTGACAGATCAGTGCACTCCTTCTGTTTACTGTTCTTACAGCTGATCTAAA
>JBBIGA010117973.1:0-10121 GCA_037576975.1 Alestes dentex | reverse complement strand
GTATGTATGTTTATAAACAAACACAGTACAGCAGCCTTACCACCCTAGCTGCACTATATATATATACAGTATTGGGAAATCTGACCATTACACCAGCAGGGACTTCAATGACATAGCATTCAAAGCCATAGACTTTAATATAGCGTTGTTCCCCCTTTGCAGCTATAACAGCTTCCACTTCTTTGGAGTTTCTGTGGGAATTTGTCCCCATTCATTCTGTAAAGTATTTATGAGTTCAGGCACTGATGTTGGACGAGAAGCCCTGACTCACAATCTCTGTTCCAGTTCATCCCAAAGGTGCTGGATGTGGTTGAGCCACGTCTTTATGGAGCTCGCTTTGTGATCTGGGATACAGTCATGCTGGAATAGAAAAGGTTCTTCACCAAACTGGGTCCACAAAGTTGGAAGCACGGCGTTCTCCAAGATGTCTTGGTGTAATAAAGCATTAAGAAGTCCTACACTGGAAGTAAGGGACCACCTGAATTCAGTAATTAAGAGGTGTGTCCCAATACCTTTGTCCATATAGTGTATGGATAAGCAGTGGATTAGTGCTGAAACCGAGAAGCAGCAGAGAGTGCTAAGAGGCCTTGAACAGACTCATGTCTCCTCACAAGATCCACAGACGTCTCGCTGAAGACTGAATTTTTTGTCTGATCTTTATAAAATAAGAGGTGATGGAGGATTTCCAAGGCAACCAGCTATTTAAATTGTAGAATGCAATTATATCCATTTCTAGTAATAACATCCATTATTGTTTTTTTTTATTTGAGAGTGTACTGACAAAAGATAATCATTTAATTAAAAAGTCAAACTGACAACCAACCAAACCAACAGAATTGTTTGAGTAAGCGGATGATTAGGCTTAAGGGTTGTATATCTGACATGCCTTCTTTTCAGCCATTCAACACTCACTTAATCTAACGACTTTGTTTGAACACCATATTGTAACGTTATAGCCTTTGACAAATTGGGCCTGAAAAAAATTGGAACAACATTTAAGGCTTTTGAATTAATAGTCCCTGTCATGTACAGGACTTTTAGAAACTCAAACAACAGTTACTACAAGCATGATCTGAGAAACCCTTTGTTTCCAGGGATCAAGCTTACAGTCTCACGATTACGATCAGTTGCACCACTCAGGAACCCTAAGTACTAATAATTAGTGATGCAAAATGGCAAATGCTTTAAAACGTATTAGACAGATGATTAGATCAGGCTGATATTTTAAACTAGAGCCGTCAAAGTTTGACATTTGAATATTTGTCTAATCTGATAAAAATGTACATTTGAATGTAGAAAATGTTCCTTCGAAAGTTTAAAGTCATAATAGGTTCTAAGCCAGGTAGTTACAAAGATTATAGCATATGATAACAACCAAACTGAGGTAAGAACATTGTTGACTGCTTATTATGAGGCAGCTGGTGTCCTAGGGGTTAGGGAGTTAGCACTGTGATCAGAAGGTCATGGGCTCAAATCCCAGGACTGCTAGTGGCACCTCTGAGGTACCCTTGAGTAAGATACCATCCACACATACTGCTCCCCGGATGCTGAGTTCCTGGCTGCCCGCTGCTTCACTTGGTGAATGATAAGTGGTCACCTCACTTTCACGACTGAGGGATTTGCTGAGACAGCTGAAGTTTTTTTTTTTTTTTGACAAGCCAGTGCTCCAAATTTAGACACTTTCTTAGTGTAGTCAGCTAATAATAAGGCAGTGGAGTAGTTTAGCTGTGTGGCTAAGCTACTACACAGCTAATGCAGTCCCTTGTGCAGTTACTGAATTTAACCTTCTACAATTGGGCTCTTTAATTTAGAATGGTGATGGGGATTTTATGGATAAGTCATTCTGTAAGTTACACCAGAATAGGCCTCTGTACCTCTACTGACAACCATTTCATGAGTTGTGAGCCCCAAGTTGAGAATCACAATTTATCTGAAGTGCCCCTTGCAGATTTAAGAGATTTAGAAATCTGGCTTTACCATGGTTATGTGTCGTCCTTACTCTCTTTGCAAAATAATGGAATTATTTTTGTGACGCATTTCAAAATGAAAATATTTGAAGTATCTTACAAGTGGGGGACATTTTTAAACTGGATTTCTAAGTTCAGCTGACAGCCCTGTTCAAACCAAAATTTAATATTGCATATATTGTACTCTAGAAAAAGTTTTTAGGTGATGCAAAGATACTGTGCTAAAATACACTATATGTCCCCCATCCAACACCTATGGGATGAACTGGAACGGAAAATTGTGAGCCAGGCCTACAGAATGAATGGGCACAAATTCCCACAGAAACACTCAGAAATCTTGTGGAAAGCCTTCCAAGAAGAGTGGAAGCTTTTATAGCTAATAGTTTTTGCATTTTTGCTTTTTATATAGCTTAATGAAACCATGTCTCCGTCATAGCCTGCCAAGCTTGATCCTATTGGGCGAGTCCCTGTGTACTACCCTTCATAAATAAGTTAGCTCATAGCTGCTCACTAACATGTGGGAGGAGGCGGTGTGTTGAATGGAAGTGGGTTAAATCAAGTCACCAAGCCAAGTGGATTTGACAGGGCTCCCTGCCACACCGATGAACATGCACTGTCTCGTCCCCTTTGAAATGGATATTTCCCTTCCACTTCTTCCCCGCCGGCCTGTGAAGGCCCAGAGCCGCAGCAGGAACGGGCCGACCCAAAGCACAGTCGACAGGCCTGACACGTGAAGCCATTGCCGTATTTTGATCGGCACTTAAAAAAGTGCACGGGGGCCTGTCGGTCAGAACCTCACTCGAAGAAAAGGAAAAAAGCTTTTGGACGTTTCCTATAGTGCTAACACGCAAGCCTCCTCACAGCGGACCACAGTGCTTGGGGCTGGTTGGAGGGGGTGGTAGACCACAGGTCTATGTAAAGCTCCACAGAGTATGTGTGTGCGCACGTGTGTGTGTGTGTGTACATGTGTGTGTGTGTGTGTGTGTGTGGATGTGTGTTAACCGTGGCAGGCTCTGTCTCGACTCTGAGATGTGCGTGACTGGGAGCCAGCATGGTGGCTGGACAAATTAGCACAGCGACCCAGTTCAAGCGGGTCACTTAACCTTTAACAATTCACTCACGACCCACGTCAAGGCCCTGAGCAAAAAAAGCAAGGCTTGAGCCCTAGTGAACTCATAGCAATTACTGAATTACAATCCTTATTAAAAGTAAATGGACCACATTAGCACAGCCCTCTTAATGGCAACTGATTACAATAATTTCCCAATGCTGGGCAAAACTATTTAAACCGCAAATTAAGAGGAGATCAGAGTCTGTATCATGAATACAGACAAAACTGATGTCTCGACCCGAAATACATCAAATTCACACAGTTTTCTCAAAATGTAGCTGGTCAGCCATGAATTGGAAGCTCTGTAGGTTTGCACTGGAGCTACAAAATGATTGTAGCTAAGAAATTATGTCTGTGGTCATCAGTTAGCATCATGCAACATGCCTAAATCATCACACACTTTTAACCATGTTCTTAAAAAGAAATAGCGTGTGAAAAACTCAGCTCTGAGAGATTTGAGGGGTGTTGTTTTAGTGCTAGGAAAACAATTCTGGCAATTTTAGACACATGAAGCTTTCATATGTTTTATCTGAATGTATGTATTTAACCTTGTGGAAATCCAAATAGGGTTGTTTGATTTCACTTGTTAATTATATTGGTAGTTAATCATCTGTCCAGCTCATGAAGTTCTAACCTTTTGTTAGAGTTTCACAGTGCTAGCTTCATTTAAAAATGTCCATTGGCATTTTTGATTTTATGAAATTGACCCCACCCACTGGAAAACAAAATGGGATTGGTTGATTACATTTCCTTATTATGCTAGTAGTTATTGTTCTGTCCAGCTTGTGGAAGCCTAATACTGCTGATATTAGCTAGCAGATGTAATTTTGTTCTGTTTTTAGACTGAATTGCATGAGAAATGTTATCATTTAGATTTTGCCGATTTAACCATATTTGCCAGACCTAGATTGAGGCCAAGTATAAATATACTATTGCAGCTGCTATTGCACTATTGCAGCTTACAGACAGACAGACAGACAGATAGATAGATAGATAGAGAGAGAGAGAGAGATGTGGGTGACAATGAAAACATTAAATAGTCTTTACACAAAATGCTACTCGAGAGCTTCCAAATCATACTGGCACTGAGAAGTTCTCAACAATGCTGCATAATTCAGAGTTAGGGAAGTGCTTTACCAATGAGCTGTCAAAACAAGTCAAACCTAGAACAGACTGGATCGCATGGAAGGAAAACTGGTGCAGTGGATGTTTTGCTAGAGCTAACGTTCCATAACTCATCGGTGAACATCTCCTTTTAACTGCTTAATGTTCAATTACCTGATGGCTTCGATTAACTGCCTCTTATTACCATAACATCAGAATGCCTTAGACATGCAGAGATGAACAAATGGGGTCAGTCTATCAGCAGCAAAGTAAAAGAAAGGTAAACAGACACATGTCAGGCCACATAATAGCAAAAATGTGCGTCACTGTCGACTGAAAACCACAATGCAGTTTGTTTTATGCATTTTTTCTTTATGCTCCCATTATTAGATCAAGTAATGTCAATGAAATGTTGACCATCAACAAATGTGATGCAGTAAATCATGCTTATCGTGACTAGCAGCATGAAGTCAATAGGTCAAAAAGGTTTTATTTGTTTTGTTTTGTTGCAAAAGCTGCAAACCTGTTCTGTTACATATCAGAGCCTTCATTCTTCATTTATTCTTTGAGTTTCACAATAGGAAAGCTCCATCAAAACTGAGACATTTTTATCAGTATGTAATAAAAACCAAAACGTGTATTTTTTAGTTTTCACTCAAAATGATCTACCTACACAAATCCAACAATAGTTATTTTTGTGCAGGGTACCATATGTTTTAGACTTGGGACCACTAACATCTTGCGTTAGCATAATGCTTGTTATGTTAACGCTTGGTATTCTAGTTAGCTGTCGTTCATTACTTTAATGCATTGTTTCCCCAAGTTAAGGTACTGCAGGTGGGCCATGAGAGCTCAACATATAACAAAAATGGGATTTACTGATCAGTTTTGTATTTGCCATAAAATAACATTTCTGATAAAATATTGACATTTTAGTAATCAGAACAAATAAAACAAAGCCAAGGGATACAAACGTGTTCTCCATTAATTTGACCTATTTTGAATCTCAAATATGTCTTATATCTATCTGAAATATGTCTTATATCTCATCATATGCAGAAAACTGTGAGAGTGATTAAAGTTCTGGGTGAGCTCCAAAGCATTTTCATGTTTCAAACTGGGTCACTGCATCCTCAAGTCTGGGAATGGCTGCTTTAATGTATCATACATTCTCTTAATAATAGAATAAAAAATTAATTTGGCATTCTAACTTCATTTGGGGGGTAGATTCTCTTGTATTCCTTTGAGTTCCTTCACAGGAGCCGAGTTATTAATTGAAGGGTGGCTTGTACTTTCTCCGAGTTGAAATCAGCCATTTCTTCTTATTTCAGACTGCCACGGGTGTTTTGTCACTGGAGTGGTTAACATGCTTGGAGGAGAACAACAATTTGATTATGTCAGCAGCCGCATTGGCCAGCTTTAAGTAACCCCAACCCCAACCCTAAACACCACACAAGGCCACAACCTAAAACCCTCAAATGCCCTGAATCTGTAGGACTGGACCTGCTGGCTCTCCAGGTGCTCAAACTACTAGAACATGTCCCAGACTCACCAATGCAAGATTCCCTGTGTTCCTCAAAGCCCGCGCTGCACACACATCGTCCAATGGGAACGAGCCATTCCCCCTCGGCGCTGCAGTACATCTTGGGGGTGTCCCTCTCCTCGGCGTGGTCCACACACTGACCCCTGACCTCCACCAGCGATGACGAGTCGGCTCCCGTGACCACATCCATGAACACGGCCAGGTTGCGCCCCATGCCCGTGCACTTCTTGTAGTACACGCGCACGGAGACGATGGCGATGCAGGCTCCGATGTCTTGGAAAGCCAAGTAGAAGCCGCGTTTGGAGAGTGGACCCACGCCCCGGACCTCTGTGTTGAGCTTGAGTCTCCGCACCCCCAGGTCAACGTTGGTGAAGCTCTCATCAGCCGCAATCGTGTCAATCTTGGAGAACTGGCTCTCCCACATGGTGGTGCCCATGTCGCGGTCCATCTCGTTGTAGTAGAGGTTGAACGTTTCCTTGCATGTCCCCAGCACTCCGGGCATGCTGTTGCAATCTCGCAACGTGAACTTGATCTCGATGTAGATGCGGTGGGCACCGTTGCGCTGGATCCAGTTTGTCCGTAGCCAGTTGTTCTGATTGGGGCTCATGACGTTGCACACTTGGTAGGTATGGATGGGGCTGAAGTATTCGTCCATTTCGTTTATTGCGTCCCACTGGTAAAAAAGGAAGACAGAAAATGAGGAATGACTCAATAACCAGAGCATAATCGAATTCAGCATTCAAATCAAGGGCGAACCAGGGAGGGCTTAGTTCCCACGAAAGAGCCTTGAGCTCCCTTAGAAGCAGTTTGCAGGGGTTGTGGATACTGATTTTTAATTAATTAAGCAATTAGTAGCTAAATTACTTATAACAATATATTACAACAAAATATAACGTACAATCTTGGGGCGGAATGTACAATTTATAGATGTGCAAGTTACAATGTTCAACTCTTCTGGTGCATTATTATTACTATTACTGTTTTTTTCAGTGCCTGTCACTTCACACACACAACCTCATACATCCAAACACCACGGGCCGATAAGTGGAGGTTTTCTCTGGTGTGCAATATTTCTCTCGTGCAATATTTTTTTCTCTTGTGTGCAATATTTTTGGGTATAACGTGCAATCTTGTGGTTCTCTAGTGTAATGTACAATTTTAGGGGTGAGATATGCTTACTGTTCTTGTCAGTACCTTCTGCTATTCAGTGTGTACAGGCACACGTATACTTACATATACTCTCTTACTCGACACTGTTGTGTTGTATAGCTTTATTCTATTTTTTTTTTTTTTTTGCTGCTCTTACTTTCATACTGTCCACTTTTTGCTGTAACAACAAAAATCCCCAACTTGTGGGACTAATAAAGGCTTATCTTATCTTATCTTATTTCTACTCTTGCCATAGCTTGTGTCAAAATTAAAAATTCAAACACCAAAGAGTCAATCTCTCTTGCTTCTTTCTATTCCAGCTCTACTCAAACAGGGCTTAGGACAAGCTATTGTGTGTGTTTTTGGAGAGATGTACTCTAGATCATTGCATTACACACATTACATTAATTCGATTTTATCCTAAACAACTTACAATTCGAGAGAGTAGCGCAAGAAGATCAGTGTGTCTGTTCACAAAAACTATATTCTGCCTTAATGCATTCTTGTCATGGTTACAGGTACTGAGTGTTCTCATACTGCTCATGTTGTGTTGATCTTTGAAGGGGATAATTGAGTGGAGTCAATGAATTAATCAAATTAATTCGAGAAAAGAATTCAAACTTTATGTTCCTGCTCTCTCCCTCTGCTCCTCCAAGGAACATCATCTGGCTCTGTCATCCCTACACACACGGCCAACCCAGTCCAGACTCTTCTATTTTGTGGTTCCGCGCTGGTGGAATGAGCTGCCTAAGGTGACCAGAGCAGCAGAATCCCTCTCGATCTTCAAAAACCTCCCGACTCATCTATTCAGAGAGCATCTCCTCTCCTTATGTGCTATCTATCTTCTTGCATTACTCCAACATAAAGATTTCAGCCCTTAGAACTCTCCTCTGGTTCTCACACTGTCCTGAAACTTGAGTGTTTCCTCATATTGTAAGTCACTTTAGATAAAAGCTTCCGCCAAATGAATGTAATGTAATGTAATTGGTCAGGATAAGGTGGACTAAGACAACCTGTGGTTATGTGTTGCATAACAGTATCGGTTCCAGTGCATACCTCAAACTAAACAGCATACAACCCCTCACAACGATGCTCACTCAGCTTTTTTACTTTGTAGCAATTAAATAAATCCCACATATGAAACAAAACCTTTTTGTTTAATGGCCCAACATTCTGACTTGAAACGTAGCTCAAACATTTTTTTAAATAATGACAAAAAGTGACAAAAATGATAAAAATGTCTTTATTTGCTAGAAAGCAAAAAAGCTGGTGAACCTCCGCTTAGTGCTTTTGCCAGGGGGTGTATCTGTCAGTGCACATGCACAACTTCATCAGAAATGCTCAGTGTGTTTTCCAGAGCGATCATTTAAAAGCAGCCCTGAAGCTGGGATGACACCCCACAACTGCTACCTCTAACTGTATCCCAATTCAAAATACTCTTTATACTACAAAATACCACATTTTACATTTGGGCGTGTTGTGTACAGACCCCCCCACTACCATCCCACTGTCCTCAAAACCAACCCCACCCATGGGGCATGTCCCCAATAGCTATGCCAAAAAAACCCACTGTAATTAGTTCTCACAGTTAATTAAAGCAGATAGACACATTCTGTCAAATGTGTGGATTCGACACTGTCAATCAATGTCACATTTCTGTTCCTGTGTAGCAGAAGACAGAACAGAGATTTTATTTGTAATTTGGATTCAATATAACGTTGCTGAGCATTTTATATTAAAAACTACACAATTAATTATGAAACCATATTGCATGTTTTTTATATTAAACAGAACATTACAGTCACATAAATGGATCACAGAAATACTGATATCGTGTAAATGGAATATGTTTCAAAACAACAATAACTCTAGACCTCTGAAAAGTGGAGAAATTTGGTGCAGATCACTTTGCAGCTTCCTGTACAGCTAATAAGATATGCATGTGTTAAATATTGCATTAAAACTTGTAACTGGATTTGCATTCCTTTAAATATGAGAAGAGCCGAAATGAAACATCCTATGATATGAACGGATTCATCCTTCAAACGCGCAGCAGGGGCACTGATCTCCTCAACTCATCACACCACATCACACTAAACCCTTAAAAACAATAATAAAAAAAAAAAAACAAGATAAAACTTATACGGCTATGCTCTTGAATAGACTGTAGACTTTTCAACACCCAGCAAATCTCAGTGCTTTTTAGGTGAGCCGCTTGCTCCAGAAAGCACTCGGTTTTGACAACAGGGGCATTCACACTGTTTTCGTGGGGAAACCTGTCCGAAAGGAGAGTGGATGGTGGTGGTGTCTCACACTGAAAGAAGATATGATAGTGCTGACATCTGGACCAGGCAGAGCGCGGGCAATTAGCTCAGTCCTCTCGGCCGACTCATGAAATAATAAAGGCGGCCGGTTGGCAAGCTGTACTCAGAAGGACCTTAAGCTTGACTGCATGGGGTGAAGGTCCCCAGGGGGTACACTGTAGAGTGGGTGGGCTTCCATCTTAATGCTTCCACAAACTGGCTTTCATCTCTCAGAGCTGCTCTGGTGCAGCAAAACCCATCCAGTCAGAAACAAGCACAACATATTCCTAGACCCCCCCGTGGTGTATAGACCTTAAAATACCCCCTTACACTTCAAGAAGAGTCAAATGTAGATTTTACCCATACCATATTTGTCTTTGGATAGGTTTAGAATATTATTATTGACATTATTATCATATAATATTACTATAGATTATTATAGATTATTATTTTATTTTGTTATTGAGCCTATACTTTTGTTAATGGAACAGTGTTTTTTTTCTTTCCATGTGTAAACCTGAACCCACCTAGACAGAAAATAAACTGTAAATTAATTTCTAAAATAATTAACCCTGCAATTGCATAATTACACTGAAATGCCATGGGATTAGTCTATTAGTCTATCAGAACCGCAGCAGAAAGTCTGTAAGGCAGAAATGTGCAGTTTTATGTTCTTGCGAAACAGGCCAGACCAAGGCAGCATTCCAGCTGTGGCTAGCGAGCCTGGTCTCACGAGTTTTTGTGCAGCCATCACGAAATAAAATTTAATCAAAATACGTGCTCCGATCACGATTTAGGTCGTTTTTTCGTGCAAGGACAACGCTTCACTACCCAGACAGTAGGAGAGAAATAATGAGTTGATTCCTGACCTTAACCTAACCTTAACCTTAACCTTAACCTTAACCTAACCCTAACCCTAACCCTAACCTTAACCTTAACCTTAA
>JBBIGA010117972.1:0-10121 GCA_037576975.1 Alestes dentex | reverse complement strand
GAGTTCTCAGGCCACACCCCCAATGACACACATGTTTAAATTGAACAATATGGACAAAAGTATTGGGACAGAGCTGTCATACAAATGTATTGGAAACACACACACACCCACCCACCCACACACACACACACACATACACACACACAAACATACTCACCCAGTTGCTAGGGTGTAGGAGTTGGTTGCTGTGAAGGGTGGTTGCTACGGTATAAAAGGTGATTGCTATGGTGTAGGAGATGGGTGCTAACACTCACGCCTACAAAGTGATACACACATACATGGACACACACACACACACACATTCCCTCACACACGCTCACTCACACACACACTCACTCACACACATAAACACACTCACACTCTCACACACATACACACACTCACACACACACACACACACACACACACACACTCACTATATGGTCAAAAGTATTGGGACAGAACTCTCTCACACACACACACACTCACGCTCACGCTAATGCTATGCTAATGCTAGCACCATGCTGATGTTAATACCAGCACTATAATAATGCTAGTGCTATGTTAATGCTAGCGCTATTCTAATGCTAGTGCTCTATTAATATTAATGCTATGTTAATGCTAGCGCTATGCTAATGCGATGTAGGAGATGGTTGGTATGGAGCCTGTAGGTAGTTTCTTGGTGGCAGGCCAAACTAATACTGAAACAGTCATAAGTATGGATATATTATGTTGTGATATACTGTAAATTTCTATACCATCCACCATTAGGGATGAGAAAAGCAATAACTAAAATAAGTTACATGAGTAAGATGTAGATTAACTATAAGGGGCCAGCCTGGGGATAGGCTGTCTTCTACCCATTTCGACCAGAAGAGGGAGACACAGGGCTTCTACCACCTCTCCAGCTGCCGGGAGGAGGCAGAGGGCACCTCCCCCTGATAGTTATCAGTATCAGTTGTACCTGTGGTGGTCCTACAAACCAAAGCAAATGTTTAGGCTCACTGCTGAATCTTTGTTTTGCACTGAGCATTGACAAAACCGGTAATTTGGTATTCCTCTTGAGGCCACAAGTCCCTTTCTCTTAACGCACACCCTGAGCATTTTTGATGTACGCTTTCAGAAATGCACATAGCACATTTTCACTATGCACACACTCCTTATCTCCCTGTTCCTCCCTTCTCAAGCCTGTTTTTCGTTGAGTGATTTTTGTTTTCCAAAGGTAGGGTTGGACAGTTTTTCCTCCTGGCAGTTTTAGTTTGTTTTCCTGGACCTTTTAGGTTACCTGTCCACCTTCATTCAGGCCCTGTGGCGCAGTAGGTTAAGTTAAGATCCTGGCCATGGTGAAGTTTGAATTTCGGCTGAGCGGAATCTTAACTGTTTCTCCCTGGTTGGTTTAGTTTTCCTTGGCTGCATTGCAAATGGTTTCTGGGCAGCCTGAGATTTGCACCTCTATAGCTTGTTTTCTAGAGGATATGTGCAGAACCTTTGGCCACCCCAACTGCGGTGTGGAGGGTGTTGACACTGGTTTCCTCTGCATAGACCAAGGGAGGCAGCCTTCATACTTAGAAGTTCTGCACTTTAGCTGTCAAGACTGGGTGGAACTTGGCAGCCCTGATGGCAGCCTACTATCCCCAGCAAGAAGTTGAAAGACCAGTTAGCCCCCCACAAAACACTATCCTTCCTTGACAGCCTTATTGAGGTGTTACTGAGGCAGGGCATCTACCTTGACAAGTGCAAATGCATCTGGGAAGCCTTATGTGCCCATAGCCAGTACCACTACCAATGACAGGCACTGTCTTGCAATTCTAACTGGTAACTCAGTAGATAGGCCCGCACAAGGAACCCATTAATTGGTTAACTCGGTCGGTGGCAGCCTGGGGTACCCAGTGTAATTGATCATGACCCCTTGTTGCCCAACCAGTTCGCTCAAGCTATCTCAAGCCCCTTTTTAATACTGGGACCTCCAGGAGATCTTCAGTCAGTGGAAGTCCCAGCTGGCACACAGGCTGTATGACTGTGCCATCAATCTACTGTGTGACCCCACTCCCCCAGGGGCTGGCTATTTTCTCTATACTGCCCTGAAAGGAGAGCTATGGAGGATTATGTCCAGGAGGCTCTGGCCGTCCACCTCACTGGAGTAGGCTGGATTTGTGGGAAAAAAAGGACAGGGCCTCAGCCTAGGCAAGGCACTGCAGCAGGCATTCATTTTCACTAAAATGGATCTGTGCAGTGCCTATAATCTTATATGAGCTCACAATGGAGAGGAAGATGGCCTTCATCACCCCCTTTGAGCATTAGTAGTACCTTGTTATGCTCTTCGGGTTGATAATCGCACTGGCCATTACACAGCGATTCATCATTGAGGAGTTGAGGGGAACTCTGGATCATTACACCTTTGTCTAACTTGACAATATCTTTGTTTAGAGACAGTGGACAATTATGTCCTGCATGTGAGCATGGTCCTTCTGCTGTTTCTGGGCCACCGCCTGTTGGTTAAGCTGGAGATGTCCACCTTCCATGCCAAGTTGGTCAATTTCCTTGGCTTTGTGGTATCGAAAGGCTGGCTGAGCATAGACCCGTCCAAAGCGAGAATGGTGGTGAACTGACAGCGTCCCACCTTGTGCCACCTTTTTGGAATTTGCAAACTTTTTCCAGCATTTCATCTGGAATATCGGCATAGTGGCAGCACCAAGAACTGCCGTTACAAAAAAGACCTCAGGGGGATTTGGTGGACTTTCTTTTCTGACCTTCATGAAATGTAACTACAACTATGGGGGCCGGGGGCTTATGACCGTTAAACTGGCACTAGAGGCACTGACTGGAGGGGGCTCAACACCCATTTGTGGCATATACACCGAGCAGGCCAAACACCTGAACCCCTGCCATGCCAGATGGGCCCTCGTCTTCTGTAGGTTTTAGTTCATTCTGGTCTACTGGCAAGGATAAAAAATTATCAAGACAAATGCCCTGTTTCAACAATGGGAACCACCTATTACTGTGGCCCCCTCAAGCCCATTATGCCTCAGGGATGAATCCTGGTGCCAGTTCACTGGGATTTAGAAATGGCCGTTAAGGTTGTGCTGTGGATTGAGACAGACCCCTGGGCCAGCCCTATGTCCTTACCTCAGTCAGGGCCAGGGTGCTGCAATAGGGCCTCACCTTGCCCCTCACAGCATATCCAGGAACTACATGCACTCTGGAGGTTATTCAGAGGCAGCTGGCCCTACATGTAGCAGGGTGTCTGGGTCTTTGTCACAGGTGTGCACCTTTAATACGGACCCCAGGATGAAACCCAAAATTCTACTCTACCTCCTACCTGTTCCCTCACACACAGCCATGACCTGGCACATGATTTTATCATAGGCCTGCCTCCAGTTCTGCTTTTATCTTGGCTGGCACTCATTTTTAGGAGCATCCCCCAATTACACTCATATTATAGATTTTTAGTATTTACCTGGATTAATATTTTGACATGCTGGTCTGATAGTATCGCTAGATGTGTGTCACTTGGATTAGCTGAAGCTATTTATCATGTGAAAGTTATGTTCACAGAATGAGTTGAAGTTAAATTCATTGACGAGTTTTAAGTTTTTACAAATTATGTGTTTTCTAGCTAGTGCATTTAATACTATGACAAAACAGTCTTTTTGATGTGGCATTCACTAAACAGAACTATCCCAGTTGCTACGGGCGAAGGCGGGGTACACCCTGGACAGTCGCCAGCACGTTGCAGGGCCACATAAAGAGACAGACAACCATTCACACTCACATTCATACCTAGGGGCAATTTAGTGTATCCAATCGACCTATCCCCCACGCAGTCACAGGGAGAACATGCAAACTCCACACAGAAAGACCCTGCACCTCAACCCAGTACCTTCTTGCTGTGAGGCAACGGTGCTAACCCCTGCGCCACCGTGCCGCCCCCATATGAAACTCACGTGTGTAAATTTAGTTCCATATTACTTTAATCGCAGGGGCAGCTGTTAGTCTTTCAAACAGGGGAAACTCATTTAGGCCTACATCTTGAAATTTGATACATTATTTGTACATAAATTCTGCCCTCTGTTCCTTTTTCAGAAAATGGTTTGTGACCCTGTCATACTTCATCCACCTGCCATGCTATAAAGAAAGCAGTCTGAATTTACCTTTGATATGATCAGAAACAGTGGGTGTAACAGCAGAGATCAAGTCATTCTGGATAGAGTAGGACATACCAGAAAACACAGCTGATGCTACGTGCAGCAGGTTGTCTCACGACTTCTCTAGCTGATCCGCTGGGACTGAGCGTGAATTGCTCCCGTAAATTTAAAACATGCTGTCAATCAAAAAGGGGTTCCGCCCTTTAGACATCTCCTCCAATCATCATGTAGTAGCCCAGCATCCTGGCCCACCCACTGCTCCATTCACTCACAGAGAAGCTGAGCTTCCCTGGAAGTGACGATTTTGGTGCATTTATCCAATCACTGTCTAGTTTTCTCCAGTGAGACACATCCCTCTGTGAGCGTTCATAGAGCTCCAGTGAAGCTGTGCTTCAGGAGGGTTTAATGCGTTATGCTGCACGGAAATGTATGACAAGAAAATCGCGTCAAACAGTGTACAATAAATACCTGATTCTGAACGAGCTAGTCATGAAGTTGAACCCAATCTAAAAGCAATATAAATACGACATATTTGAGCATTTATTTTCTGACATATTAGAGGAAGTGGAGCTTCCCTTGTAGTCTTAGAGCAGCCGCCACTGTTTAACAATATATGGAGCAAAAGGCAGTTGCTGAAAGCTTTTAATTAGAGCTGCACCTGATATCACTTTGTTATATATTGCTGTGTGCTACAGTTGTGAATTGCTGTGTAGCCAATCCCACTCTTAATGTGACATGTGACATTTAACAATCATTAATTCACTTATGGAAATTTTAGTAGAAATAAGTGTAACTGCAACTGAAAATATGGTGATTCTGCCCTTTTTATGTATATATTGTACTATTTGTATCTTACTGGCAGATTTACCTTTTCAGTTGTGATTTAGATATTTCTGACATGAATCATGTGAAAGATATCCAGACTTGAATAGACAGTTCACCTGCAGTGGCAGAAGGCTTTATGACATCCTGTTCACAATGTTCTTTTGATCAGGCTCATGTTTCTACACATATCAGTCCCTTTATCAACCTGACAGGCAGCCAGGCCAAATGTCTGTGGCATGTCAATCAGTAAGGCTCCAAAGGGCCTGTTGAGTCAGCTTACACCAGACCAAGACTCAGAACAAACAGTGCTTTGTGGCTCTTCTCTAGGGATTATATGGCTCTTATGTGGAGTTCTGAGGAGATGTTTCACCTGCTTACTAAATGCAAAGGTGAACCCAAAAGCGATAAAAGACTTCAGAAAGAAAATGGGACCTAATATAAAGGGCTTTCCTGAATGTGGAGCCCACTCTCTATCCTCAACTACAGGTCAAAAACTGATATTGTCACTCTTGGATCAGCTGCATGGCCTTGGGCAAGAACTTCCAGCCCTCAGAGGATTCAAAATAAAGCCATGTCACACAGAGAAGACTCTGTTTGACTCTCGCAGCATAGGTTGGCCTGAGGCACTTCATTGTTGATTTCATATGACAGGGATCTCATTAGCCTAATGTGGTTGGCCACTAGGAAGAAAACCCTGTCCTGAGGGGATCAAGGAAGCAGCTGGGGATTTAGAGTGAGAAAGATCAGCCATGTTTATCTCACTATGTACGGCTCTGAGGGACTGGATGACCTCTGTATGTGTATGTGATTCAGACGTGTAATGTAGACTTCAATTACATTCTAAGATACAAGGATGTACGGCTATATGGTATTTGAAGATATTTGTGTTATTTTTGTTTTGTCTACAGAGGGAGCAGGAACAGGATTTTGTCAGTGGAGGAAGGAGGTTATTCTTGGTTTTGAAACTGACTTTACCAATATTGTATTAGTTTTGACCATGCTTTGGTCAAGCTGCAGCGTATTTGGTTATTATATTCGTGCCTGAATATTAAGGTTTACAAAAAGTCAATCTTCAATTTTATGCTTAGAATACTAATTTATGATTTACTAAATTAATATTGCCACGATACCAGTCAGCGGCCGATAGAGGTTGCTGTGGGACTATGAACTGGCCTCTGCCTCTCAGAGCCGGTTTGAGTTCACACCGGATTATGTCTGTCTGTTTATTGGTCCTCAGTTCTTGCACCATTTGTATTTGAGGTGGTCGGTCTTAGTTCATGTTATGGGAGCATACCCTCACCTTACCCCGGCCTTTGTCCTCATCATCATCTTCAGTTTCTCGTGTTCGGCACCCGTGACTGTTTCTGTTCTGTTTGTTTCTGTTCTGTGTATTGTAATAAATCACCTTCATCATAGCAGTCTGTGCCTGTGCCTTCTTCTACTCCTTCTTATCTGAACAAGACCATTGCGTGACAGAAGGCTCCCATCCTCAAGGCACAGCAGACTGGAACACGAGTCCCGAGGGCTCGATGCCTGTGGAGTAAGGAACCGAAAGGAGGGAGTCGGTACGAAGCTCTGGAGTTCCCGGAGTACATTAGTTCAGAGAAGGACGAGCTAATGTATGACTGGAGTGGTTGACTGGAGGACCAGCCTGTGGTCTTGGATCCGCGGGATTTATTTGCGGACCTTCCCGTTTTGAACACGGCTAGAAAACCACGGAGGCGGAGGGGATCCCGTACCAGATCCAAGATGGCGGCTCCCATGATGGCAGTAAGCAGCTGAGCTTCTTTGACGGCTGCAGCACACTATTCAGCCCCTTCTATGGCTGAAACACACCATTCAGCTCCTGCAACGTCTCCTCCGCGAGCAAGACACGGCGGATCCAAGATGGCGGCTCTCATGGCGGCTGCAGGGGCAGCAAAACCCAGCTCAACTCCATTCAGTTCAATCCAGACTAACTTAACCTGGATCAATCCAACTCAGCTCAGCCCAACTCAGTTCAGTCCAACTTAGCCCAGCTTAACTCAGCTCAGCCCAATTCAGCTCAACCCAACTCAGCTCAGCTCAACTCAGCTCAGTCCAATTCAGCTCAGTTCAGCCCACCTCAACTCAGCTCAGTCCACCTCAACCCAGGCAGCCCAGCCGCCTTCTCTGTGGCTCCAGTCAATCCTGCCACCTTCTCCGTGGCTCCAGTCAGCCCAGTCACCTACTCTGTGGCTCCAGCCAGCCCAACAGCCTTCTCCGTGGCTCCAGCCTGTCCAGCAGCCTTCTCCATGGCTCCAACCAGCCCAGCAGCCTTCTTCGTGGCTCCAGCCAGCCCAGCAAACTTCTCCAAGGCCCCAGACAGCAGCTTGGTTCTCTCTGTGGCCCCAGCCAGCTGCTAAATTCTCTCCATAGCCCCAGCCAGTCTCTCAGCTCTCTCCATGGCCCCAGCCAGCTGCTCAGCTCTCTCTGTGGCCCCAACCAGCCTCTCAGCTATCTCCATGGTCCCGGCCAGCTGCTGAGCTCCTTCCATGACCCCGGCTAGCCTCTCAGCTTTCTCTGTGACCCCAGCCAGCACCTCTCCGCCCGTAGCTCCAGCGTGCAGTTCTCCGCCCGTGGCTCCAGTAGCTCTCCGCCCATAGCTCCAGCACGCAGTTCTCTCCCCGTGGCGTTTCCGCACCGGCCGCCTCAGCTCCTGACCCCGTACCGGTTTCCACACTGGCCGCCTCAGCTCCTGACCCCGCACCGGTTCCTGCACTGGCCTCCACACCGGCCTCCCAGACTCCAGCGCCGGCCTCCACACCGGCCTCCCAGACTCCAGCGCCGGTCCCCGAACCGTTTTTTTCAAACTGCAGATCCTACAGTGACTCCCGCTCCGGCCTCTGTTTCTGAGCAGAGGTCACTACCTTCACCGCCTCATCCACCACCACTTTTCCCCTCATCCTCTCCCCTTCCACTGTTGTGTGGGCAGGGAGGGTGGCGCCATTAGGGTGGGGTCCTGTCACGAAACCAGTGGGACCACGAACTGGCCTCCTCCTCTGACAGCCAGTTTGAGTTTACACCTGATTATGTCTGTCTGTTTATTGGTCCTCAGTTCTTTCTCCATTTGTATTTAAGTTGGTTAGTCTTAGTTCATGTTATGGGAGCATACTCTCACCTTACCACAGTCTTTGTCCTCATCATCATCTTCAGTTTCTCGCAGTCCTATTAACAGTAATAAAAATACTGTTAAATTAACAGTAATAAAAATACAAGGCTTTAAGAAGAACAAAATGAGAAACACAAGAGACACTCCATGGGGGAAATTCTGGGCTGCAGCTGCGTCCAAGGACAGCAGCAAATCAGCAGCAAGGAGAAATAAATAGCGTTCTCGGATTGGCTACTTTCAAACTTCCCGCCTCTGAGTACAGCAGTATTTCACCATTCCAAGACATGCTTTCTTTGTGTTCTTTCGACAGTACCAGAAAATGTAGCTGAATGTACGTTAATAGTTATGTTACAAATTTAGTAAATTAGCAACCCAGCATGAGTACAAGGGTGCATGGTGGACAAGGCCCAGATGTCACAAAAGCAAAAAAAATGTGGAGGATATCTGCAGTTGCCGCATTAGTGCGGGGGTTTCAGCAAACAATTATTAGTTCGGTTCTCAGAAAGAATCCAGATTGGACTGAAACCACGAGTGCTGATCCATGTTAAAGTGGGGATTTACTGTACTGTTTTCACATACTATTTTTGGGTAGCCCAAATTGTTACATTCAAACACAGTATAGTTGATAAAGCAAGTGTTGATAAAGTCCAAATGTGAAGAATCCACACAGCTCTGCCTCGTGTTGATACCCCTTCACCACACAGTCATACCCCAAACAGAATGGATGTACAACAGCCCAGTATAGACATGACAGAGAATGGACAGTGATATCTGGGTCAAGCAGAGCTGATATGGGAAACCGGAAACTTTGGGTGAATACAATCAAGGAAAGAGGTACAAACTAAAGCAAAGAGATAAACTTGGAGGAGGCGCAGTATTCTGGAGACATCTCAAGCAAAAACCTAACTCTGTTCATCAGGACCATAACCCTCCCATTCCACGAACTATTACAGTGAAAAAATATTTGCCCCCTTTCTGATTTCTTAATTTTTTATTTGTCACATGTTAGACAAATATTAGACAACGATAAACCAAGTAAACACAAAATGCAGTTTTTAAGTGATGATTTTATTTATTAAGGAAAAAAACTATCAAAATCTACATGGCCCTATGGAAAAAAGTATTGCCCCCCTTGTAAAACCACAAAGTAACTTTGGTTAATCACATTGTTTGGAAAACTGCGTGCAATTTCACTATCCACACCCAGGCCTGATTACCGCCAGACCTGCTGAACCATGAGATCACTTAAAAAGTAGGTTAAAAGATCCCAGAAAAGGAAAACATCATGCCATGATCTAAAGAAATTCAGGAACAGATGGGAAACAAAGTAATTGACATCATTCTGTCTGGAAAAGGTTACAAAGTAATTTCTAAAGCTTTGGGACTCCAGTGAACCATGGTGAGAGCCAATATTCACAAAAGGAGAAAACATGGAGCAGTGGTGAACCTTCCTAGAAGTGGCCAGCCTGCAAAGAGTGCAGCAACGACTCATCCAAGAGGTCACAAAAGAACCCAGAACAACATCTAAAGAACTGCAGGCCTCAGTTAAGGTCAGTTTTCATGACTCAACCATAAGAAAGACACTTGGCAAAAATGGCATGCATGGCAAGTTCCAAGGCGAAAACCACTGCTGACCAAAAAGAACACAAAGGCTTGTCTCATTTTTGACAAAAAACATCTTGATGATCCCCATTTCTTTTGTTTCATCAGTCTGTGGACTGATGAAACAAAAGTTGAATTTTTGGGAGGTGTGCATCCCATTATATCTGGTGTAAAAGTAACACAGCATTTCAGAAAAAGAACATCATGCCATCAGTAAAACATGGTGGTGGTAGTGTGATGGTCTCGGGCTATTTTACTGCTTCAGGACCTGGACAACTTGTTGTGATTGATGGAACCATGAATTCTGCTCTCTACAAAAAAAATAATGAAGGAGAATGTGTGGCCATCAGTTTAGCTGAAGCACACTTGGGTTCTGCAGCAGGACAGTGATCCAAAACACACCAGCAAGTCCACCTCTGAATGGCTTAAAAAACAAAATG
>JBBIGA010117971.1:0-10122 GCA_037576975.1 Alestes dentex | reverse complement strand
TGTGTGTGTGTGTGTGTGTGTGTGTGTGTGTGTGTGTGTGTGTGTGTGTGTGTGTGTGTGTGTGTGTGTAAGTAAGTAAGTAATAAGTACACATCTACAGATGTCACACCTCAGCACACTTTAATACACAATTACTGTGCATAGAATATGGCCTATGCAAAGGTTTTGGCACATTTTATAGTTCAAGCTTTAGGTTTTTTTTCCCAAATATATTGAACACACCAAATAAATAGAAATGGAAAATTTTGATATAAAAGTTTATTCCCCCTAGAGATGGCATTACCTTATTTTCCCTTAGAAATTTGATAAAACATGTAATTTGACTAAGGTTGTTAAGTGTTGCATACAACTATATAATTCACAAATATTTTCTATTATTTGATACAGATTTGTTTTCTAGTTTGTTATTGCACATGTATAAAAATGGTCCGTAAATTTCATTGTATGCAGGAATTGCAGTCTTGACACAATTCTTGAACAAAATCTTATAATTTATGTTTTTGAAGTGTACTTTTAGGACATGACGCTTTCCCAAAAGTCAACACTGCCTCAAATTGTGGTTTCTACACAAAAAAATGCACAGTTCGTTCAGTGTGGCACATGAATGAATCCCAATTTGGCAATTTGCTAGATATTTTATGCACAATTTGGGTGTAGGGTTTTAATTCCTGCATAGCACAGTAAGGAGCAGGGAGCCATCTGAGACGCAGCCTGATTGACTCACACAGCTTATTATTAAGAGACCAATTACTAAAATGAGATTTAATTGCCGTGATCACGAACACTCAACAGGCACATTGACAAAAATGCCATGTGAGCTTGTAGATATTGTATGATTGACATGCATTAGTATTAAAATTCCTGTAAGCCAACGTTTTGGGGGTTTTTTTTAGATTCCTTTAGTTTCTTCTATTCAGACAATCAGTTGTTTCACCATTGCCATTTCTTTTTGTACATCATACCTGATCCAGTGCATTGTAGACTGTTGCAGAAAAGACTGGATAAGATGGGAGAAAGAGTGTGTTATGTTTTGTGTTCAAGCCTACATTTACATTTACGGCATCCAGAGCGACTTCCATTCCCTAACTACAGGGGACAGTCTCCCTGGAGCAAGTTGGAGTTAAGGGTCTTGCTCAAGGACCCAGTGGTGGTGTGCTGAAGGTAGGATTCAAACCCTTGACCTCTTGGTCCAGAGGCAGATATCCTACCCACTAGGCCTCCACCATATAGAGTTCTGTGTGAGGAAGACAACTTGGAATTTGAAGCTGTTACAAAGTAGAAGGTTAACCAAATGAACAATGTAGATTTGAATGTGAACATGCATTTTATTTTGCTGTATATGTTGTAATAAACAGAACTGGGTTACCCGAAAGGACTGCAGCCATAAGGTCAATGAGAGAAATGTTGTGATCCACAGCTGTTTTCCAATTATTCGCTCTGTGTTTTAAAATCAGATTTACAGTGCATGTGGGAAAACTCATCAGACCAGATTGTACGTGAACCATAGACTGGTGAAGCCCATGTTTTTGTATCGCACAACTCTTGAATGAATGAGTGATGGTCATGTTTCTCACAATAAAATGTCAATAACTACCCCATTGGCTTTTTGTATAATTACTTGAGTTTGGGATTCACTGCACATCATCACCGTCTTCATAGCAGAACCATCTTTCCCATGTTTAATAGGCCTCAGGCTCATAATAGAATCATTTTTATTCAATGCTCAGACATCAAGAATTTATCTTGCCCACCCTAAAAGCTTATTTCAAGGCTCACTCTTACAATGCACACTTACAAGCTTCAGCCTTGAAGCCACAATATGATTCAGAAAGCAACTTAAGAAAAATAATTAGGAAAATGTTAGGGTATTGTTTAGTGTCTGTCAGTAGGGATTGAAATATCTTGTTTCTGACAACGGTAGGCCATTCAACCGTGCGTACATGTCCACTCACTAAAGTGTAGTGTCTTTTTACTGTCATTTGGGGGCAGCACTAGCATTCAAAAGGGGAAAGACGCGGAGGACACAGGTCAACCGCAACATTAAACCCCCTGAAAGCTAAAGTGAATAGTATTGATTATCTTGTAATAATGGCACCTGTCAAGGGTGGGATATATTAGGCAGCCAGTGGACAGTCAGTTCTTGAAGTTGATGTGTTTGAAGCAGGAAAAATTGGTGTTTACGTCTGAATGACTGAGAAGGGACAGATGGTGAGGACGAGATGATTAGGTCAGGGTATTTCCAAATCTTGCACCGTGTTCCCAGTATGCAGTGGTTAGTACTTACCAAAAGCGGTCAATGAGTGACAAGGTCAGATCCCACGGAAGAGCTACTGTAGCACAAATTGCTGAAAAAAGTCAATGCTGACTGTGATAGAAAGGTGTTGAAAACAGTGGATTGCAGCTTGCTGTGTCTGGAGCTTTGTAGCTGCAGACATGTCCGAGTGCCCATGCTGCCCTCTGCCCACTATACAAAGGACCTACAATCTGCATATGATCAGAACTGGACCATGCATAGATGGAAGAAGTTGGCCTGGTCTCATAATCACATTTACATCGTGTTGACAACCAGGTTTGTGTGCATCATTTACCTGGAAGAGATGAAACCAGGATGCACTATGGAAAGAAGGCAAGCAGTTGGAGGTAGTGTGAACCCCAGGATTCTGGGTCCAGACATTCATGTGGATATTACTTTGACATGTACCACCTACCTAAACACTGCAGACAAAGTATACAAATCCCCTTAATGGCAACAGCATTCCCTAACGGCAGTGGCTTCTTTCAGCCGTATAATGAGCCCTGCCACACTGCATAAAATGTTCAGGACTGTTGAGGTCTCAGTCTGTTGGATGTGCTGGACAAACTAGTTCGATCCGTGGAGGCCCCACTTCGCATAAATTGTAATCCCACTCTCCCTGCACCTATGCTTGCCATCATGTTTTGTGGGTTCATTACTGGCCAGGAATGCATTCCAGACACTCCCCTGTAGAGTGTCTTTATTACTGGCCCCCTGCTTGCCTGTAGAACAACATGTATGCCTGTTTACAGGCTCCGTACTTTAAGAAGTTGTGAGTGTCTGGTCTGTTTGTGGACACTTTCAGCATCTGCATTGACACTGTATGGCAACAAATGTATCTGTTTTTCATAAATTCCAGTTTGCTGGAATGCAGATTGCAAGAGATAAGTACAATGTGCAGTACCTGGCAACCTTCTGGTCTTCTCCCCCAAACTCAGGCATGACTGCACAAACTTGTCTGTGCGCTCAATTGTGTGCACAAGTAGAAATAGCAGTGGAGAGAGTGGAATGCAGGGATCTTTTTGGTTCAGATGTTTCCTGTCGGTTATTTGAGCACCTATTCACTGCTAACGTCATTCTCTGCACCTGGCCAATACTTTCAGCCTGAAACACACTGGCTACCCCTGTGGATTATCACACATCTGAACAAACACCTGCCAAATTGATCTTAAAGCTGGGGAAAAAAACATGCTCTCATGCACCAACCAACCCTTTATTATAGTTGTTTTCTTCTAGATTAAGGGGATTTCTGGCAAGCAAACACTCTCCAGAGAGACACACTGTCAAGCTCAAGGAGCCAAGACTGAGCTAAATATTGGTGAATGATTTCAGAAAGTGCTACACACAATAACTTGTGACTTTGCATTTTGAACTATGTATCAATAAGCATAATAAATGTTAAAACCTATCTATGACTTAATTAGCTTTTTTGCAGCACTCTTGATCAGTTTGTTCTCGGGAAACTGTCTTAAATCTCCTAAGATATTTCCAACCAATGGACTCATTTTTTATAATGACAGAGTAACATGAAGTACATTTCAAAATTTGATGTATGACGCACAAAGCTCACAGCTGTAAGGTTTGGGGTCCAACCTAGATGCAAGCCAAGACCGCAGATAGCCTTCATAAGTGCCCTTTGTGAAGATAAAAAAACCCTCAGTCCTCATTGTAGAACAGTAGTCCATATAAAATAACGTGTGGCTGTGGGAGGCATGTCTAATAAAAGGTAAATTCATGAATACTGTGAGATGCCTTTGCCACTCTCCAGCGGAAGCAGGAAGCCGATGTCACCATGGCTACAGATAGACAGTTTGCTTCCCGAGCAGTGCCGTTGTCATATGCTGTGTTGGTGCTTCAGCATTTACAGTTCCTGATCCCAGTCCTGGCCGCCACATACTCTCACAATTTTGGGTTTTTCTCTGCTTTTCACTCCTGATCCAGCCCATGTGAAGCTAGTTAATTAGTTAAAGAGTTCAATCATATGTGCTAGATGAGACAAAACACCAAAGTTGGGTTTACAGGTCTGCCCTAAAGCAGGATTGATTGGTTTTAATATTTAGCTTCCTTTTTGACCATGTTGTGTTAAATTGGGCTTGGAGCTGGCATATCACTTATCTTCTGACTGCTTTGGCTTTTGCAAACATCTGTTAGCTCAGACAAGCACACCTTCAAAAAATAACCTTACGCAGAACCTGAAACTATAGAATAAGAGTGAAGTAAGATTTTTAAAACAGGGACTAAGCCATAGGCAGCACGGTGGTGCAGGGGTGGGTGCTGTTGCCTCACAGTAAGAAGGTCCTGGGTTCGACTCCCGGGTTGGGCGCAGGGTCTTTCTGTGTGGAGTTTGCATGTTCTCCCCTTGACCGCGTGTGTTTCCTCCAGGAGCATGCACTGGGGATAGCTCAACTGAGCACACCAAATTGCCCCTAGGTGTGACTGTGAGCGTACTCTGTATGTGGCCCTGTGACGTGCTGGCGACTGTCCAGGGTGTACCCCGCCTTCGCCCGTTGCAGCTGGGATAGGCTCCAGCCCGACCCTGAGTGCGGGACAAAGGGGTAGAAAATGGATGGATGCGGCTAAGCCATATTTCTAGCACCAGAGCAACCATCTGCTTTGTTGCTGGATTTCCTTGCCTCGTATTTCCATTGTGATGGTAATGTGGTGAAAGGTGAAAACAGAGGTGGCCCTCTTTGTGAGGACCTCATTATGGCACAAAAAGATCACGTGAGCCAGACTCAGAGAATTGTGTGTTAACACAGTCATGCAAACCTTTTGGAGAGGAGCTTTTGGAGAGGAGAATGCCAGGTTCTGCTAGGAAATGGTTCTATATTAAGCATTCGCCTTATCTACAACAATGAGCATGCACTCCTGATCAATATGACTGTTGAAACTGTAGCTCAGTTGACTGGAACAGGACTCATTCCTCTCCACTGTCTTCCTCCTCTGAACTTCAGAGGTCACACCACCACTGATGGGAATCAGGTTCGGGCTTCTCTGATATTGATTATTACAGGGCGAGGGACCAATTGTGACTGTGTCCATATCTGCGGGTCTGAGAGCTCGTCTTAGGCTGGGTATAGCTGCTTATCAGATCAGCTCTGGCACTTTATCTGCTTATTTATCTACTCGCATTGGCTGGTCCTGCAGTCAGCATTTTGGGAAAGTAGGACCGGTCGGTTCTATGGTCTGAGAGACATCATGATAATCTCTTGGTAAGTTTATGCAACTCCAGGAATGTATCCATCTGTTTTGGCTAAGTAGATTAAATGACATATGGGTGGCCTTGACACTAGAATCAAGCAATGCCATGAACTATTTGTTCATTACACTTTGTCTTATGAAAGTCATTCTATGCCAATACTATTTCACATGTCTACTTTTCTGTTTGCTCTCACAAACAATTTTACATGCAGTATTATTAACATCTGGATCTTATTTGGAATCCAACTTGATCAGCCACATGGTCATCAGTGCTGATTCTTCTCAACCTCACAGGCATCCCCAATATTCTCCTGTCTATCTTCACTAGCTTTGGATTCACTGACTGGCATCGGTTTGTGTCCTACCAGGGGTGCTACTAATGTCAGGGGACATGGAGAGAATCCACAATGACTCCATTAAGACTCTTTGCTGGTGTCCCACAAGGCTCAGTGTTTGGTCCCCTTCTCTTTCCTCTTAATAAGATAACCCTTGATTAGTCCCATGGGTGGGAAATTTGTATTGTGGACAGTACAAAAAAAGAAGTAGATGCAGCACAACCAACAGAATAAAGACTACACAATATAACAGTATAATATACAAAATATGCTATAAATATAAACATTTGTTTGTATGTATATGAATATATAGATATAAATATATGTACATATGTATATGTATGTATATGCATGTATATAAACAGTTGGCATCTTCAGATTAATTTTGCTCCAGAAAATTGCACATGTTGCACACAGTAATAATGCACTAGAAATATTGCACATGAAAGAAACATTGCACTTATGAGTCCCTGGAGTTTGGATGTGTATTGCTCTCTTGGTAATATTTTCAGGAGCCTTTTCCTGTCCAGGTTATTTGGCTGTGTTATGACCCAGTCTAAGGTCAGGCAGAAAAAGAGTGGCCAACTTCAGAGGTGAGCTTTTGCCAAAACAGCTTACAAAACTAATAATGATTTAAAACTCAGAGGGATTGGTTTAGTAAGCTTGTGAAAAGGTACTAAAAAGGAAAAGTCTTCACCTCCTACTCTCCCAAGTTGCATAAGGTCTAACAAAGTCTAAAAGCTTACAAAGTTTATCAAGGTCGAATGACTCGCTCTTGGCCCCGCAGAGCATAAGTAGGTAGGCATACAAGGACTCAGCAGTGATTTATAACCCAAAATACGTAAGGCGATAGCCAATCAGAAGTGATGGTTTTGTTTACAGCTTTCTGATCAACATTTGTTTATTAATTTACCTTGTTTTTAAGCCGCATTATATTTATCATTTCATATATGGCCAGTACACCTGTTGCAGTACATGCAGAGGCAACACGCTGCACAAATCTTATCCAAATGCTTAAAGTAAGGACCCTTGAAGTTTCAATAATCTGTATGTTGTCAAGGTTACCAAAGTAAGACCACAGGGGTTTGGACATCATTTGGGGCTGGGATTAATAAAGCTCGCGCAAGTGCCATGCTGGAGGCCACATAAGAAGGAGGAGAGTCCTTTATGTCTCGTGGTTTCGGCTTTCTGTCCCCTGTGTGGCTGATCACAGGCCTCCACATTCTGCAACACAGACACAGAAAAGGAAACCATACAAAACAGCAGCATCAGGCACATAGAAGCAATATTGTGACCAGGAATTGTAACAGGCTGACACTCACCTCCTCCTCTAATTCACACCTTCACTTACTTGCTCTGCAGCTTGCAGGGCAGATACTTCCTCATGGATAGCAGCCTGTCATCGAAAACTGAATCCCAGAAAGACTGAGTTGATACACTGCCATTGAAAAGCATGCTGTCTTTGTGAGCTTCACTGACTTTGTGACTTACCTGATCATCCAAAAAATTCAAGAATCACACACGATTCTTCTGTACAACATCTGGATGATTAGGCACTTAGGTCAATATTACTTTTTCATTACTTAATATTACTACTGATTTTCTACTAAGTGCAATAACTTATTCCAAACCTAAATTTGTGCCGACAGTTTTTCACTCAACTGTGCTACTCATATATAGTATTTATACCAAGCATTTCTGTATATAACATAGGGTATTTGTCTTGAGCTTTTTTCTTTCTACAGCATTTTTTATTTAGATGTTATTTAGACGGAATATTATATTGTTATTGTCTCTGTGTCTCTGTGTGTCTTTACAGTCATTGCCTAAGCAATTTCCTTCAGGATCAATAAAGTTTTCTGATTCTGATTCAGGGATTCTGCTCAGGTGCTTGTTCTGTCCCTTTCCATCCGACTTCACTATTGCAACTGTTGCACAATTCGGCCTTTGCAGCTAATCCAGGATGCAGCTGCACAATGTCTTTGATCATCCAGAGTTCACTCATGTCACTCACCTCTGTGTTCCCTCCACTGGCGTCTGGTAGCTGCCTGCATTCAATTCAAATGCTTGGTGCTTGTTTACAACAGACGAGCCTCCTGGTGCACAATGGTAGCGGTCAAATCCTGCACCCAAAATACCAAAAGAGCACAATATGGCAAATACCTTTAGAGTCATCTCTCCATTTTAATGAACACAAATCTCTTCATAGTAATAATAAAAAATGTAATCTCTGTGAATTTCTGTACCACCCCTGCCTCCTGTTTCTGGCACTTTCTTAGCTTGAGGGCATCTTTAGGCCTGATGTACTTGCTCATTGATGTTTTCCCAGCAGATAACAAAACACTTCAGGAGGTTACCCTGGATAAAAGCACCTGCTAAATGCAAATCTAAGAGAAATACAACTACAGCTTTTGTTGTCCTTCATCCCCGCAGAGGCATGCTGGAACATAAGTATGAGGCATCGGTGAATATTTATCAGCAGTGCAGCGTACTGCTGAATGATCATCCTGTTCCTCCAAAATCCTATCCTGAATTACGAGCGGGGCCACTGAAAAGATTGCCAGAGGAGTGCTGGGGGTCTTATTGAGGTCTATGAGAAGATGGACTGAGAACGACTCTGCATAAACATACTGCTCGTGTCTCTACAACAGCTTTTTTTTCTGACGAGAACCACGCTTCTGGGTTTCGACCCATTCATCATGTAACCTCAGGGCGTTTTGAGTCTGACAGCAGTGTGAAATGGAAGTGCCGAGTGTCAATTCATGTGAGAAAATCAAAACAGACAAAAACAAAGTGCTCTGTGACTGTGACAATGTGAAGAAGAATAGCAGCCCTTACTATGCTCTGATCCACAGGAGTATCCGGACAGGGAGCCGGGTGAGGATGTACTGAGAAGAGGTTTGGGGAGCAGGCGCCGTTTCCAGAGGAAAGATACAGATATCAATTAGAACTGTCCTAACTGATTGTGTAAGAGGATTTTCAGGTAGTAGAAAATGAGAACGTGCATGGCTGCCCTCCGGTCATAAACCTCATGTTTATGAAAGAGAAGAAAGTTAGCTTTCATGAAGACACACGCCGCTGCCCTTCTAATCATAGGAGAAGGAGAATGACACAAATGATGCAGGCCACTGGAATGGGAACCAAATGGAGCGGCATTTAAAATGCACGAAAACTCGTTATCTCACTTTCTCTGAAAAGATGACTAACGAGGTGCTCATCCTCTTTTCCAATGTATGACGTGAAACCCAATAAGGACTTAACCCCCTTTAAATACTTTTCCTTTTTAAAGAGTCTCGCTGTTCTGGAGTGCAGAACACTTTTATCTGCTCCGCACTTCCTGAGTGCATGGGATATTCATCACAGCTTACCTAGATAGCAACACCCAGGAGATATGTAGTTTGGAATGAGCGTTGTTTCAGTTTCAGTCTGAATACAGAAAAGCATAGAAATACAAAATTAAATTTTTATTTGTAGTGTATCCCTTAACACCTGTATGCACTTCAGTATGCAAAAAGTATTTTTATTGAGGTGAAAGTTGTCCATGTTGGAGTAGGGCAGGGAGAAATATAACGCACACATCTCACACTCCCCAGCCAGGCGTTTCAGTCTGTACAGTAGTGTTGTGTTGAATTTGCATACCCTCCCATAGTGCTCACACCACATGCCACAGGATATAAGATACGCAGCACTGGCGACTGTTGTTTGGACTGGATACTTAATGTGGCCACGTCCTTCAGAGGGACGACTCGTATTAGTCTGTTACAGATCACTAACTTTAATTGGTTACTGAACATTATAAATAATCACTATGGCAGTGGCTCAGATGTACAACACTTCATCAGAGGACCCAAATCATTGTTCAGAGGAAGAAATCCCTAGCATACATTCTCACAGTGTCACCAACGTTCTCCGCAGCTCTCGAAGAAACATACAGGACCACCATCACTGTCTCGTCTGAACGGATGCAAGAAGGAACGTTCAGCTTGTGGACAAGATTGAAAATGTCTTCTGGGAAAACCGCAAAAGAACCTAATCAGCCAGAATCATGTCAAATTCATATTTGAACCGTAACTAAAGGTAGAGCATTTGAAAATATGCAGTTTGAAGTGGAATATAAATAGGAATGTTAGACAGTAATCATATACTGGAGAACAGCAAAAGGTCAGTTGTAAAGGAAGAAATGTCAGTCAATGCATTCTATGGAAGCCTATATTTATCGACATGACCTATTATGTCTAAAGATCTCTCTCTCTCTCTCTCTCTCTCTCTCTCTCTCTCTCCCTCCATCTCTCT
>JBBIGA010117970.1:0-10123 GCA_037576975.1 Alestes dentex | reverse complement strand
TATTGCAGCACCCAAACGGTTCATTATTAATATATATATATAGATATATATATATATATATATATATATTATAAAAAAACATTTCCTTTAATTATCATTATTATACATTTTCAGTTGCAGTTTAGGACCGAAAAGCTGCTTTTCAGGAGTCATAGGTTGATTCTCTTCCCAATGGTGTTGGTGTTAGCTGTTTTTACCTAAATAGCAAATTTTCCAATCGGGTGGTTACCACGTAGCTTTTTAAAACACAAGAAACACGACGATTCAGTAAAATCTGTCATTTTAGATTCCAGAAATCATCATACCTTCTCTAAAGCTTCACAAGGGTTCTAGCTGGGTTCTAGAAGGGCCTGCCATCTAGAGATGGTGTGTAAGTGGTGTGAAGTGTAACAGGTGGTGTATTTGTGTTGTGTTTGAAGGCGCTGGCGGTTCCGACACGCCGAGTTCTCCTCCAGCACCGGAGCTGGTCCAGGTTCATGTGGGCGGTACCATGGTGCTGCAGTGCCGGGCCCCACAGGGACACAGGGGTCGTCAGTTTAAGCTGTTCCGTGTGCAGGAGCTGGTGGACACAGTGAAGTTTGACACAGAGGAGACGCAAGCTGAGTTCACACTGACAGGAGGCACCATGGAGCCAGAAAATCACTTCTGTTGTCAATACGACAATAGCATGATCAGCCCCTACACCACCATCAGAAAGTCTCCCAGTGAGTACACACACAGACTCACACATACATATGTATATATACATATACATACATACATACATACCTGTGTGGGAGAGACGTCAGAGCTGTGTGCATAAAACACACTGTGGGTGTACAAGCTCTGGGGTTATTTTAGAGTTTCCTGTGGTGGGCAGAAAGAAAACTGACCATGCGAATGTAACTCTGTCATTTAGTAGAAAAGAGAACTTGTTCCTGGTGTCTCTTTCAAGCATGGGCGCCGGAACAATTATAGCAGAAGAGGATATGTCCCCCCCACTTTTCAAAATTCAGTAACCCCCCAATTCAGTAAGCGGAATTTCAGTCTCATGCGGATTTTTGGCTGCTGCCCAGAATTTCCCCATTGGAGTGTCTCGAGTGTTCTTGTGTTTTTCGTTTTGTTCTTCTTAAAGCCCTGTATTTGTATTACTGTAAATTAAATTAATTTAATACTGTATTTAACTGCTTATGCACATACATTAATTACAGTACAGTCTATACAGCGGTAATATCGGTATTTACGTTCTAGCACTGCAGGAGTTCAGTGTAAACTGTACAGTACGGATACGGGTTTATCTTTACATTTTCTTCACGACTAATGAGTTTGAAATGAAATTAAAGTGTTTTGAAAGCATATTTGGGGGCACCTTTAGGGTTTACACTCTGAAAAAAGGCATTTTTAGGCATTTTTTTTTACCACAACACAACAACGCGGTTTTTCACTATATGTGGGTTCTCTTGGAACGTAACCCCCGCGAAAAGTGAGGGGTTACTGTAATTCAATTCGTCCTCCCCACTTTTTGTTTCCTGGACAAAGGCCGAACCTCTGCACGCGCGCAACCACCCCCCGGAAACGACCAAGCCTTTGCACAAGCGCACCAGTGTTTTACACTAAAATTCAACAATCTGTTACTTTGTGTTGTGAATTGTTCTTGTATCTTCTGTGGTTGACTGCAGAGCCCTCGGTTTCAGAGCAGCAGTTTCAGGCTGGTGGTGATGCATAAAAAATGGTGATACATAGTTTAATTCAACTCATTCTAACTGTCAGTTGAGTTAGAAGTAGTTGAACTAGACTATAGGCAGCTGATGATAAATAATCGTAAATATCCTGGTAGAAAATCTTGCCACCTAACATTAGCCTAAACCTAAGAAGGATAGCATTATATAGGATAACAGCATTATGTAAATGATAATATATACATAAATAATATAAATGAAATTAAATATGCATCAGATTCATCAGTAAAATTAAATCTGTAATCTATTCTTTCTCATGTTAGCTTATAGTGAAGCAGCTGGCGCTGAAGAAATGAACAGAGGAAGGGTGTGACATTCATCTGTGTGTGTGTGTGTGTGTATGTGTGTGTGTGTGAGAGAGAGAGAGAAAAATAGATAGAGAGAGAGAGAGAGAGAGAGAAAGTTTGAGCGGAGTCTTGAGTAATCCGTGCAATATCTGTGTCTGTGTGTACAGCACACACTCCTCTCACACACACCTCTCTTCCATTATTGTGACTGAGACATTCTCAGCCACAGTAATGGAAACAGACTGTGATATACTCACACACACACACACACACACATATATATATATAGGTGTGTCTAGTCAATACAATATATATATATATATATATATATATACACACACACACACACACACACACACACACACACACACACTACTCACAAAAAGTTAGGGATATTTGGCTTTCGGGTGAAATTTATATATGGAAAACGTAAAACACTACAGTGATATTATATCGTGAAAGTAGGGCATTTAAGTAGAAGCATGAAATGGTGATTTCTTCATCTCAAACTATTTATTGAAACAACAGCCAACAACAGTGGTGAGTATACAACAACAAAAAATGTCAACGTCTCAATAACGTGTCATCGACTTATTGGCTGCTGAGGCCTGGCATCCCACTCTTTTTGAAGGGTGGCCCTCGGGTCACTGAGGTTCTGGGGTACAGAATTATGAGCCTCTACACGACGACTCAACTGATAGGTTTTCTATGGGATTCAGGTCTGGAGAAAGTGCAGGCCGCTCCATTCGAGGTACCCCAGTCTCCAGCAGCCATTCCCTAATGATGCGACCTCGATGAGCTGGAGCGTTGTCATCCATGAAGATTAAATTAGGCCTGTGTTGTTCATGCAGGGGTACAATGACTGGATTAATGATGTTATTCAGGCAATATGGGCTTGTCACTGTACCATTCACAAAGTATAAGACAGCTCTGTATTGACTAGACACATCTGCCCACACTAACACCACCACCACCAAAGGCTCGTCAGTGGCTGATGCACAGCACTCTCCTTAACATCTTCAACATCGTTGGTGGCCACCACTACTGCTCAGCGTGAATCGGCTTTCATCAGAGAACAGCACTGAGGCCCACTGGTCCCTCGTCCAGAGTAAATGCTCCCTGACCCACGCAAGACGATGACGCCTGTGCCTGGTGGTGTGGTTAGGTACCCTTGCAGGTCATCTAACACACGGACCACACCGACGTAAACAATTTCGAAAGGTCTGACGTGACACTTGGGTGCCTCTCACCTCCCTTAAATGTGCCTGGAGTTGAGTGGCATTCATCATCCGCAGGGCACTGTTCACAATGAATCATTAGTGTGGGATATGGCCAGAGGACGTCCACTTCTATGCCTTTCTGTGACTCTTCCAGTCTCTCTGTATCTCTGTTGCAACCTGCTGATGACGCTCTGTTCAGAAGTTCAGAGGCCACTTCTGTCTGAGAACATCCTGTTTGAAGCCTCACAATGGCGAGGTACTGTTGATCAACTGTTAGGCGTCGTCTTGGTGTCAAAATGTGAACAGCATGATGAGGAGGACTGTTTAAATACTAACTCTGATTGAACCAGGAAATGTATTGGTCGATTCATGGATCAAACACCTGTTGTGAATTTTGCCATTAAGATCCTTGTCAGAGAACAGTAAGTTGTGTAAAAAGTACTGAAACATTGAACAGTTGGACAGTTGGTTGGTGCATTTAGTGAGTAGAGTGTATATATATATATATATATATCTATATATATATATATATGTACAGAATGCCGTATTTTACCAATAACAGTGTGAGAACACTTTCTATTCTGAATTATTTTGTAACTTAATAAAAGTTTTTGATCCCAGATGATGAGATACCTACATCAAACTGTGTGTCAAAAGTAGAGTGTGTGATTATCAGACAGCGTGTGTGAGGAGTGTGTGAAACTGTTCAGAATCTGGAAGATCTTAATTTCACTGATTACAACAGACTTCCTATCTGCAGTGTGTGTGTGTAGGTGTGTGTTCAGTGGTGTGACAGTTATACACTAAGACCACAAGAAAAGTCATCTAACATCCTGTCTGAAACCCAAACCATTCAAAACCTCTCCACCCCTCTCTCTCTCTCGTGTTCCCGTAATTCTCACCATTATATTTTTCTCTGCAGGTCCCCTCATGCCCCCCCCACCTCCTCACTTGACAGTGAGTCCCCCTGGCCACGTCTCACCTGGTCAGGTGGTGGACTTCCACTGCCAGGGTCCTCCCACCTCTCCAGGTCACCCTCCCATGACCTTTCTGCTGCAGGTGCGACAGTGGGGGGCGGAGTCATATCAGGAGGTGGACCGGTCCTCTAACCCCCACTTCAGGCTGCAACTGGTCAGGGCGGGCAGTTACACCTGCCTGTACCAGTTCAGCCTGGCAGGGGTGGTCCAGAATTCCCCCTCCAGCTCACCTGTCAAGATCACAGGTGAGTCTTCCCTACGTGCCGCAAGACTGCAGTACTGACTCTAATACTTCAGTACTGATTGTACCACTGCTGCGCTGACTTCAATATTGCAGTACTGATTCTGATATCTTATTAATGACTGCAGTAGTGACCCTGGATCTTCAGTACTGATACCAACAGCTCTGTAATAAATTTCAAACTTTCAAAATTTCACTAACCCTTCAGAACTGACACTAACACAACAATACTGATTCTAAGTGCTCTGGTTGGGTTTGGGTTCTAGATGTGGTTTGGATAGACATGAGTAGAAAATTAGGGTTTTGGTTAAAATTTCAATCCTGGTTTAAACTCCCTGCTATAAGAGATGCTCTTCAGTGTGATTGTGTGTGTGTGTGTGTGTGTGTGTGTGTGTGTTTACAGTTCCTCTCCCAGCACCCCATCTGTCTCTTGATGATGAAGGTATATTACTTTGTACCGGTTTGCCCTCGTACCCCGGTGCACACTTCTCTCTCTACCACCAGGGGACAGAGGTGCCCACAGCAACACACCACGCCCCGATGGTCCAGCACAGTGCCCGGTTCAGCGTGCAGGGGAAGGGCGGGTACCAGTGCCAGTACAGCGTGCTGCTGGGCAAAGACTGGGCACACTCTGAACGCAGCACCACCCTTACACTGCCCTGCACTACAGGTGTGTGTGTGTGTGTGTGTGTGTGTGTGTGTATTACACCTCTCTAAATCCCAACACAGCTTTATCTGTACCAGGCTCTCAGACCTGTGGCTCTCATCAGGCCGTATCATGTGCAAAAATTGCAGAAATACAGTACTGAGCAAAAGTCTTTTCCACTAACAAGGTGAGTCAAATAAAAATATGGAGAAATGTGGGAGAAAAGGCTTTTACACAGTACTTTGTTTCAATAACGCCTCATCCTAATGGTCAGCTAATCTAAATGGTTTCACTGATGAACCATAATTTGCAAAGAAAAGATGTGCAGCTGAAAGTGTCAGTGGACTGGAAACTGCTTATTGGGGAAAAATGGAAGAAAATTCCATGAATGTACCAGGTTCTCTTCACACATGAGAAAGTCTTCCATTCCCAGGGCTGTGCTTCCTGACATTGCTGATGTATGTTTAACAGGAACAAGTGAACATTTTAATGAATCTTACCTGTGTTTCAGGGTCACCTTACTGTAGTTCCTACCCCACGGGTGACACCCCACGTTCCACAGGTAGCATGCCACCTCACACTTACCTCCCCAACACACACACACACACACACACACACATTTACACACTCACCTAACAGCTGTGTTGCCTCACAACAGCGCCACACAGAACCTCATAACACCATGTTGCAACTCATAACACCTAGTAACATCATATAGCACCTCATAGTACCATGTAGCAGCTCATAACACTCATAGCACAGTGTAGCATTATACCATGCAGGACCATGTAGTACTTTCTAACACCATTTAGCACCTCACAATACCTTGTAGCATCATGTAGCCCCACACAGCATGTAGTACAAAGCATAGCATATTATCATGCAGCACTGTGAAGCATCACATTCTCAATATTTCAGAGAACTTCATACACACACACTTGGCACTACACAGCATCACGCTTCACCTGCCCTGTAATTGTGATGCCTGTGTTTCCCTGACTGGCCTGTGGGGGCGCTGTTCTCTCCAGCAGGGGGTCGTGTGGATCTGGCTCTGATCATCGGCTCCGTCTCCGCCTCACTGCTGTTCCTGCTGGTGTTGATCTTTCTGGGCTTCAGTGTGCACAAACACGGTAGGTGAACACACACACAAACACACACACACACACACACACACACACACACAGTGGTTTGGGTCCCTCTGGTAACTTTGGTTCTCTCTCTTTTTCACAGCTAAAGCAGCTGCAGAGAAAAGAAGGAAAAGGTAAGGACAGGTCTAAATAAACATCAAATGATGTGGTACTGTATAGTATTGCACTGTATTGTATGGTGTGGGCAGTTGGGTAGCCGTGTGGTTAGGGAGTTGGCCCTGTAATGAGAAGGTTGTGGGTTTGAATACCAACTGCTAGTGTCATCACTGAGGTGCCCATGAGCAAGGTATCATCTGCCCACTGCTTCAGTGAATGGGTTAAATGCAGAGAAAGAAGTTAACACTGTGTGCTGTGGTGTGTTCACGCGTGACTATAAGGGGCCACTTTACACTATTGCATTATATTGTACTGCATTGCTATCTCTCTCCCTTTTTTAGATTTTGAGTGTCTTGTTTTGATTATTTTCTAGCTGTGCATGTTGTGTTTAATTGGATTTAATGTTAAATATCTTTCTGTGCAGAGAGCAGGATGCATTCTGGCAGCAGCTTCACTCCAGAGACCACATCGTAGGTCAGTATGTGACACGTCATTTAACATTCTAAACTGACCCTTGGACAGTTTCTGATTTTGTGTGTTTGTGTGTGTTTTGCAGATCTCAGTCTACAGAGTATCAACATCAACCCAACGGTAACGTTCAACACCAACTCTCACGCGCACTCACAGACACATATACACACTCTCACATGCACTCATACACACATATACACACTCACACTCTCACACACACTCACACACACATATACACACACTCATAAACACACTGATGCATAAACACTCTCACACACACAATCACAGACACACTCACATCCCTTAAAAGGTCTTTTACTCCCACTTCTGTTCATTGGATGATGTCAGTAATTTTCATTACTTATAAGTATTAACTCATGGGACCATCCTTTCAGTACTGTACAGATCAGTAACCTTATTGTGCTCATTTGTACCTGCAGGATTGTTTTGGAGTAGAAAGTGGGAGGGAATCAGTCTCGGAGCCCATATACGACTATCCCTTCTCCACCTTCACCCCTCCTCCCCCTCGCCCCCAGTGAGCCTCAGCATCACTGCGTGCAGTGAGGAGTGTGTTGGGGGAAGGCTGTGCTATGCAGAATCACCTGGGCTTACTTCACTGAAAGACCAAAACAGGTGTGCAGCTCACCTGAGGCCTGCAGTGGGCGGGGCATGCAGATGAGGTGGCTGATCAGAGGCATGAGAGCATTTGGGTTTGTGGTAAAGTGGCAGATACTTTAGTTTCAGTTCCTCTGACAAGTAAACACACTTCTCACACCACAGAGAATGTAAGAACGAATGGATGGGTGGATGGATGAATGAACAGACAAGTGGATGGATGAACAAATTCATTTATGAATGAATGAATGAAAGAATGGATGGATGAATAAATGAATGGACAAGTGGATGGATGAACAAATTAATTTATGAATGAATGAATGAGTGGATGGACGGATGGATGGATGAATGAATGAATGCCTTATTGTTTTTGTACAGGCACAGCTAAGTTTGAGCTACATATTGTGTGATATTTAATGTGTTTTATAGTCTTAAAGCAGTGTGTGTTATTGCAGATGCACTTTGGCCTCAGGCTTACACACACACATACACACACACGTCTCAGTGATCTCTTTCTCTGGTTTACCGTTCACAGTTGTGTGTTGTCTCTCAGATTTGGATTATCATGGTGTTCATGATATTTTTCGTCATGTAAATAAATCTTTGATTAGTTTGATTAGCTCTGTTGTCTGAGTCCTCATTAAAACCCCACAGTTTGGCTGAATTTAACTTTGCATACAGTACAGTTTATTCTTTTATTTATCTAAAATACATTTACTATATTACGCTGTTCTGTTTAGAGGCAGGATTATGAGATTTGTGATCTGTCTGAAATACAATGACAAGCACATTAATGATTAAAGCTGTTGTTACAATTATTAGGGGGAAGCTTGAAGTTTTCTATGATGTCTGCGTTACTCCAGCACCAGGATAGGATCAGCAAGTCAGATAGGCAGATGTTAAAAGTAAATAAAAGTAAATGGTTTATGATGACTAAATGACCCCCTGATGCCACGCCTGCACATTTCAGTCTGTGGAAACCCAGTTATTATTAGACAAGTCAGACTGTTTCTCTGTAGAACTGCCTCAGTTTTGTCCTGATCAGAACTGCTCTTTAAACACCATGCAAATGAAACTGTGTTTAATCAGGACAGCTGGCCGTCTACTTGCATCCCACAAACACACACCCTTTCATTAGTCTGGAACTTCCAAAATTCCAGACTTTCTTGTATTTGTAATGTATTCTTAAGAAATAGTTCTCCAGGCTTCTTCTAGGACTTTCAAAAACTCTAATTTTCAGTCCTGTCCCTGACCAGTTTTAGAGGAATGTTTTTTGTTTAAGCCACACAGTGGCCTACATATTCAAGCAGAACAAACCACATCTAACTTAAGGCCTGAGCCAGTGAAGAAACAGGTGTAGATTATTCCAGACGATCAGGCGGTGATCAGTATACTGGTGGTGCTGAATGCTGAGTGGTTGAAACACCTTTATCTAGGAACTTTGTAGCTTAAGACACTTTGCAGTCTGTCGCAGTAGAACATTTTTTTTATTTCTTTCATTTAATCTACTCAATATGACAAACGAAAAGACCGTTTGACATGCATAAAATAGTATTTTTGCACCAACAGGGTGATTCAAAGCAAAATATGAAGAAGCGAGGAGGGGTTGCTGTGTGTGTATGTGTGAGGTAGATAAGGTGCTGTTTGTTAGTGACTGTGTCTCTGTGCAGGTGGTGATAATCCGCTACTGTAGGATCTGGGGGCTGATGAATATTTAACGGCTCAGTGGGCCGTTTAAACGAGTTGGGCTGGATTGTATGTGTGTATATGTGTGTGTGTGTGTGTGTGTGTGTGTGTGTGTGTGTTTAAACGAGCTGTGCTGGATCGTTCTCACGAGAAAAATGTTTCTCCTGGGAGCTTCCCAGCTCCACCCACCGTCTCCATAGAGCCCCTCTCACTGCAGGAGTGCTGCTGAGTCAGGAGCACCCCAGCCCATTGAATAATGATGATAATAACTTGTATGTATGTGTGTGTGTGTGTGTGTATATATATATATATATATATATATATATATATACATACAGGGTGACACAAAAAAACAGGAACTTCCACAATATCGTCGGTTTTGTAGAACATTTTTATCACGAAAGCACGCTGTCTACTGTTCCACTGCTCTATTATTACTGAATGGTGTGATTGTTTACAGCTCATAGTCCCCCTTCGGTAGTGCTGCCAACTGTACATGGCTGCCACTACGCACCTCAAAAGTTCCCGTTTTTCTGTGTCACCCTGTATATATATACATACACTGAAACCAGGTCATCAGTGCTCTTCGCTTGCTGTGGGATTAATGTTTTGAGGTTAAAAAATAAGTTTACATATATATATATATCCATCAAGATAGTCGAAGTCGAGTCGCCTAATCGTGATGACGTCACACACACGCAGCGGAAGAACACAGGTGTCCAACACTGAGCAACTTTTATTAAAGTTCTCTGTAACATTAACAGTCAACATGACAGTTAAACTACACAAAGGCTGATACCTTGAATGTTCTGGTAAATTTAAGTGTACAACAGAGAGTGGGAACAGTTTAAGCCGTGGCGCCACTCAGTGTCCTCTGGACTGGACGACTCTCTGCAGTGCTAGCGTTAGCCATGTTAGCTCTGTGCTGTTTGTGTGTCTATAGTGAAGTATCTCCACACATGTGATGTGTGTCTGTGTTCTCTGCTGCCGTGTCTCTCGTCTTGTTGTGGTCTCGTGT
>JBBIGA010117969.1:0-10123 GCA_037576975.1 Alestes dentex | reverse complement strand
ATTCCAGGTCGATTCCTCACGAATCTGATTGAAAAAATGCCAAGAGTGTGCAAAGCTGTCATCAGAGCAGTAGGTGAAGTTTTCAGTATTAATCTACAATGTAGCCGATAATAAAAACTAAGGAAATCGTTGAATGAGAAGGTGTGTCCAGACTTTCAACTGGTAGTGTATCTGCACATGCACAATGTGTAGGCGGCTGGTGGCCTGGTGGTTAGGGAGTTGCCCCTGTGATCAGGAGGTTGTGGGTTTGAATCCTATGACTGCCAGTGGCACCACTGAGGTACCCTTGAGCTAAGAACTGACCACACACTGCTCCCCGGGCGCTGTGTTCCTGGCTGCCTGCTGCGTCACTTGGTGAATGGGTTAAATGGGTTTCACACTGTGTGCTGTGGTGTGTTCACATATGACAAATGGACACTTCACACACACACACACACAAATATACTAAAAAACTTGTACAACTTGCACACAGCCAGTGTGAAGGGAATGAGGATGGGCTACTAATGTCAACAACAGTGGTAAATAAACTATTTACATAATTTTGGGTTCTTACCCCCGCAAAATGGTTCGAATCCGTGTCCTGGTCTGTCTGTGTGTGTGTGTGTGTGTGTGTGTGTGTGTGTGTGTGTGGAGTGTGCATGTTCTCCTCGTGGTGGTGTGGGTTTCCTCTGGGGTCTCCGGGTTTCTCCCACAGTCCTAATGCTGTCAGGATTAAGCGGTTACAGAAAATGAATATTTTGAATATGAATAATAGGAGTATTATTATAAGTATTGTGATGTCATGGCTACCGCGGCCAGAGAGTTACGCAGAGATAAAACTATAGCAGACTCATAAACAGACTTCAAGACACTGAAGCTCAGACCAGTAATAAAAAGTCGTGTGTCACTGTTTGTTGTGGTTTAATTAAAATAATCATCCCAGCTACATGGCTTTTTCCCACCTGTTTTTCGGATGAGAGCAGTTTGCTCCACCAGTTTTCAGCCGTCCTTATCCATCAAGGTCTTGATAATAGACGGTGAGTTAACCCCCCCCACCTCCATGGTTCAGCGGTAAAACGTAGCGTGGAGTGAAGAGTCAGAAGAGGCACCGGTTCGATACTCAGCTGTGAGCAGATTATTTATGTTTTTGTGTTTTATAGCAACCACAAAATCACTTAGCTTTTTCTCGCTGAACTGCAGTCTAGTTTTTTTTTTTTTTGCATTCAGAGTTGAGTACAAAGAGAAGAAAGTAAAAACATCTGGAGGCGTCTTGGGGCAGGTGTGCTGTTTTATTGTTAATAAGTGCTCTAATGTGGGTTAATCAGAATCGCAGTCATGTAGGAAGATGGAAAAATAACCTGGAAGCCTCAGATGAAAAGGCAATCAGGCAGCTAACCTTATTTAAGCATTAATAATGTATTAGGCTAAAAAGAGGTTAATTAGAAGCAGAACAGTGCCTGAAGAGATACAGGTAAGGAGGAGAGAGGGGGAAATGTCTGGTAATTCAGTGTCTCTCTCTGTACACCAACAGTGGGCTACAACCATCCTGGACATCGAGCGCTCCTTCCCCGTGTGTCTGCGCAGGTCTTTCCGCGTGGGAGAGATGGTGACGGTGGGCAAGAACCGGGATGACACACCTGACAAGCGCTGGTGCTTCAGGTAAACACCCAAAGCGACGCGAACACAAGCCGAACCCGAGCTGCTGGACGGCGGGGCTGAAAGCTTTCTGATTGGACATGGCCAGTCAAACAATTATATTATTGCTAGGGACAATTCAGTAGTCAGTGGATACTGGTAGAGTCGCGTCCCAATTCTGCATCTTTGCCAACACTTCTAAATGTGTAAAGTGCAGGAGCTGCTGATGAGAACAAAACCAATTTTGGACCCCAGTCGTTCAAGGCACATAGAGATGCATAAAAGTTTTATTAGTTTGTTCCAGTGGCTTAAAATAATTGAAACATTGTGATTTTGTGATTAAAACGTCTGCACTTTATGATCCAGCCGTCTTGGTTTGATGTTTCTGCGACTCTAGATCTGAACTTTCAAATACATGAAATAATAAACAGGTAGAATTTGGCATTTTCTCTATTATGCAAGAACAGGTTTAAAGAAAATCACATTGGTCTCATAATCTGTAGTACATGTCCTTAAAAGCCCTAATATGCCTTCAAAACACTCCATAGCAGTTACAGCTGTTTAGTAATCGAGTCACTATTATTTTGATGGTTAAGTAAGTAAGAATTTGTGTAATTTTTTAAATAAAACCATATGGGTGAAATGCAAAATAATGTAGAAATGGTACAAATGCAAAGAAAACAATGAAGAAACAAATACACAGACAAACAAACAACAATTATGTATGTAAACCATGGGTGCCAGAACACCCCCCCCACACCCCCCGGACACACACACACACACACACACACACATACACACATTAAAAAAGCATCCAGCGCCCCAAACAAACAAACACAACTCAGTGAGATCCTGCCGGTGTGGGTTTCCTCCCTTTCAATGATTCAGTGAACTGAGCACTAAGAGCTCCCTCTTGTGGAGGATGTCCAGACTGCTGAACATGGCTTTATAATGACCTGCTAATTCTTTATTTATCATCCGGCTCATAAAGAAAAAAACAAACCGATTCACAGAGAGCACAAATACTGTGAAGTAAGTATTCATGATCTGATTAAATGTGCATTTTCCTACAGGGTGGACGAGGTGAAGTGGTCTCACTGGAACCAGAATTTAGGAATTATTAACGAAGACCCGGGGCAGAAAGAGCTCGACCAGTACGAACACACACAGAGCAGTAGAGGACTGAGGAGAGGTGGGTTTTGCACTATTTAAGGATCACATGCAAATAAATTGATTTCAGCCACTTGTTAGCACACTGTCATTTGAATAAGGGTGGGCATAATTTTTTTCATGATTAATCGTATGAATTTCTTTGATTAATTGCAATTAATCGCATTGTTATACACAAAATTCAATAATGAATTCAAAAGTGTATTGCACACTTTTATTTTTAAAGTACTGCTACATGAACAAAAGTGCAGTAACATTTGGTTTAAATGCTTTAAACTAATAAGGAGCTTTTTAACATAGTTACACAGTTACAGTTCAAATATTTCTGTAAATCTCAACTTAAACATTCATATAATCAAATCAAATATAAAACCAAAGCTATTTGCCACTGCAGGGCGTTAACGTTTTATCTAGTTTGTTATAGAAAAAAAGTTCAGAGTCTAGAGCCATGATCAGAACATTATAACAGGCTCCTTCCGAACGACAGCAAGTTCACCTTTATAATCTGTTTTCTTTTTTTTCTGAACAGGAACCAGCAGAAACAATTTTCTTTTCTCAGGGAGCAGCAGAAACAGTCTGTGTTCAGTAGAGAGTCCCTGTTAGAGTGAGGGGAAGTGGTCTGGCACAAAACAATCAATGAAAATAATAGTAACAAAAAACGGTGTTAACGCATGATTAAATAATTGTCGTTAAATCGTTAAATAAATAATGCGTTAACAAGATAATAACACGTTAACTTGTCCAGCCCTACATTTGAATGATGCTAATTGTTGGCTACTCGTTCCCATTCATTGTGAGCAACATTAGCATTTCTGACTGATCTATTAACCCCCCACACACACACACACACACATTTGTGCACCCAGATTAGACAGTATATCACAAGCTAGCGACCAAAATGCAAAAACATGGGGGTCCTAAGGCTTGATTAGACCGGAGTATAACATAAAGGGTATGAATTACCTACATATTAATGTAAATACTGCTGTTTATTGTTTACCGTTGCAGACCGCTGGTCCACGGTGGTTCCGCGGGTGGTGGAGCTGAGTAAAGTCCCTAGAGCCAGAGACCATGTGGTGGAGATGGAGCCCTTCAGCCCCAGAAACAGATTCAGATCTGAGAGCTAAAGCTGAACACTAAGGGAGTCCAAACCCAGAACAGAGACTCAGACAAGGACCACCCAGGACCAGAGGGATCGCCCACACCACTGGGGGCCCAGATCTGCTACTGTGGGTGCCTTCATATAAACAGCACAGGATTGAAAAAAAAAAAAAGCAAGTCTGCTCTGACTGGTCACTGGACTGGAGGTCCAGATCTGCTCTGGCCACCTATAATAACATTGCTATCATAAGAAAATATCGTCCCTTCAAAATATGACTTTATACACCATTTTATGTTCTTAACTTAAGCTTCGGGGGTCACGTGATGATAGCTTACATTTTGTGGGTCCTGGGCAGTAGAGAGAACCTGGTGAGGAAAGTGCTGTATTGTTCATTATTATTACTCATTTAACCTATAGGACATTTTATTGCCTTGTAAACACTGCATTTTGCACATGTGGTGGAATCAGGTGGGAAAGGTGCATAGTGTGAGGTTCCCAGGACTGGGACTGGGAAAACCTGCCATAATTATTGCATTATAGTCAAATTTAACCCGTATATGTAGTAACTAAACCCGAATGTAGCTGTTCATAACTCAGGAGATCCAAATGCTATTTTAGAGGTGGGAGAAAATATCCATATGGTTTAGTATTGTGATATTCTTCGGCACAATATTCTATTGCGTCATCAAGTATTGATATTTCTGTATTATCCCTTTAGAATTTTAAAAATGAATTTAATATTCACAGTTGTCCACAAGGTGGCGCAAGACCTCAAGCCATTAAATGTTATTCTAGTTACCTCAACACTACAGCAGGTCCACAGGGATATTGCAATTGCAATGTTAAATGAGGGAAAGCATTAGTAAACCTTGATGGGACTCGGTTCATATGTTGTTTTTATTCGTCCCAGCACCCGAAGAAGGTTCGAGTCCTCAACTGAGTTGGTTTTCTCATGATAGCAGTGATAAAAATCATGATTTGCCGTTTCGAAAACCTCTACTAAGTGACCCGACAACAATCTTGACTCTTGCCTCACCCACTGGAGGGAGAAACCCTAATGGGAGAAACATATGGACGCATATTAGTCTGTTTGTGTGTTTTTATACAAGCATTTTTAACAGGAAAATATTTTGTATTGTACTATTTTTGTATTATGTACCTTTCTGTTGACGTTCAAACTCAGGGACCTGTTACAGTGATCAGGCTCTGCCTACAAATGCATGCGCGCGACTCTTGCTACGTTGGACACATACAAGGTAATGAGACGCCGCCGTCCACCTCACAGTACATTTAAGGTGTGTTAAAGGGTCCATATCTTATATTTACTCTTGCATTTTATATCATTTATGGTTTTATGCACCAAGGCTGTTTTTAATCACCCTAAATAATGCTATATGTAAATGACCGCTGCTCTGATTGGCTGCCCCATAAGGAGTCATGAAAACACTTCATATAACATAATTGTGAATGGTCAGGGCTAAATTCTGCATGCAAATGTGTTTGTTTTAATGACATCACAAAGGCGGCAAATCCAAAACAATGTTTCTGCAGCTAAATTTCTGCATATGGATATATGGCAGCTTGACTTTGTGGGTGTAGCTTGAAGCTACATATTGTCACTAGTTCTGTTTTTGAGATGGGATGCTTATCCCTAAAACAGCTTCGCGACTGTTACCACAAAGGAATGCTTTGTGGGCGGAGCCTGGTTAGGCCTCATATTTTGAATGATTTCAATGTTGTGTTACACTTTACTGAGCTACATAAGCCTGTCGTGACACCTGACATAAAGCTTCATAACCTGTTATTAAGGCTTATTCCCACAAGCGTTATGACAACTGACATTTGTGGAATAATATAAATATCTAAATGCCTGGAAAGGCTCATGAAGGTGTTGTGTAGCTTAGAGGACATCAGTGAAGCATTAAAGAATGTTGGTGTTGTGATACAGGTATGATTTATGATCCAAAGAACTTTTCAATGTTTTGGACAGTCCAGGAATTTGTGGTTTAAAGGTTGATTCCAAATAGCTTTTTAAAAATTATTTTATTTAATTTTATTTTTGTCTTCAGAAAAGATCCTCCCTCTGTAGCTCCTAAAGCAGCCTCAGGTTGTGCCTTAAGGGCTGGTTTCTGCTTAATTCTGAGTCTAATACTGAAAATTAGTCCACGTTTGGGCATCATCCATAAAGATCCATATGTTGGTCCACACTGCATAATATTTACAGTAGTCACTTTAAGTTAAAGAACTAAACGATGAACCTGAAATTCAGCCAGTTAAATTTATGGCGAATGCTGTTCTCTCCTGTCCCTTATTTGTTTTTGTGAATGGCTGTAAAGGCTGCTAGTACAACTTATACACAAATGGGAGGGAGGGCGTGGCTATGATGTGGCTGTGTCTCATTCCCATGCCTTGCTATCTAGTTCCTTGCCTTACTAAGTCAACTTAACTATCTCATTCCCACAACTTACTAAGTATCTTGTTCCTTGCCTTACTAAGTCAACTTAACTATCTCATTTCCACAACTTACTAATGATCTCGTTCCTCACCTTACAAAATCAACTTAACTATGTCATTTGAACAACTTATTAATTATCTTGTTCCTTGCCTTACAAAGTCAACTTAATTATCTCATTCCCACAACTTAAAGTATCTTGTTGTAAACCTGACTAAGTCAGCTTAACCATCTCATTCCCACAACTTACTAAATTGAATATCTTGTTCCTTGCCTTATTAAGTCAATTGAACTATCTCATTCTCACAACTTACTAAGTCAACTATTTTGTTGCAAGCCTTTCTAAGTCAACTTGTGTATCTCATTCCCACAACTTAGTAAGGCAAGGAACAAGATACTTAGTAAGACAACTTAATTATCTCATTTCCACAACTTACTAAGTATCTTGTTACATGCCTTATTAAGTCAGCTTAATTCTCTCATTCCCACAGTGTACCAAGTCAAGCATCTTGCTGCCTCATAAGGCAACTTAACTCTCTCATTCCAAAGTCAACTATCTTATTTCTTTGTCCTACCAAATCATGAACGTACGTTAGGATCTCGTTCCCACTCGTTAGTGGGTTGTTTTTATTAGGAAGTGGTGACACCCGTGGGGTTCTATAGGTCTGAGTGATCAGAATTCCCCAGGCCCCAGTCATACCTCTACTTTGCGCCATCCACTCATGATCTGATCTTCCAGGACAGATCTTGGTACCAGGTGTGAACGAGGCCTTAGAGACCGTAGCCCATCTGTTGATGTAGGGTTTCTTATATTTTTGAGGGGTGGTTCACTTCCAATTTAACAGCGAAACTGTTTGAAAACCCCAGACACACTTAAGTGCCTGATAACCTGTCACTTGTGCTGAGAGGCCCAAGGCAGGTGTTTCCAATAAAGTGGACCATAGCGAGTATTACGCACATAATTCTCTTGCAATAAGAAGGATCTATGTTTACTTTTATTTGATCTTCTCTGACTGGTTTAATAAGCATGCACATAATTCGAAATAAGTGTATTCTGTACATTTTGGTGCTGATATTATATGTAAAAGCTCTGCTGATGCTGCCGAGGGTTGGCGGTGACCTCTTTCTGATGTTTATGTGTATTATTAATGAAACCCATCCACAAAACTATTTCCTAACAAACTGGATAAGTAGTTCAGAAGCAATTTCCATATTCGCTTAAGTAGGCCTTTGAGAGGGGCTGGTGCATTAATGTGTATTTATACTAGCAAGTGTATTCCAGCTGCAGACTCTTGTGTAGAGGAGAGAGCTGCATTTATATAGATATAGGTATAGAAATAGAAATAGATGATAATATATTGCAGCATTCATGATAGCTGGTGGTCTGCTGTTCTTCACTGACGGCCACAAACTGAAAGTGTGTCTGGACAGCAGTGTGGAAACTGCTGTTACAAACTGCCTGGTTGTTTTTCTGAGCTCCAATAAAAGAGTTGAAGTTCGTATGTTCTTGTTTGTGACTAACGATGTTCACCCTTTATGACCTAAATTAAACTAATTTTCTGATAAACCAGACATGACTATATCGGCCAGCAGGAGGCGGTAGAGAGGCATCATGCTACCTGTAGTTGAAGTAAATTAGAAGATGAATGGATAGTGTCGTGGAGAATGGAAATGAGAGTCTAAGTCAAAAAATCAAACCTAGTCAGAAAGATGTGGCGTCGCTGTTTCATTCGAAGCTGCTACCAGAGTGCGCTCTCCAACCGGGCTTTGCACAAAGTTCTCATAGGCCTCAGAATCCAACACCCACTTTTTAATTCAACCCACTGATCGATTTTCCACCAATAAAGTTCAGTCGTCTTATTTTCTTAACTCCACCTTTCTCTGTTTCTACCAATAATGAAAAGATTAGTTATCAGGAATTAATATTCAGCCCCATGTGACCGCATCTGGCCACCAATATTTACCATAAGGATACGCCTCTATTTTTAAAAAACGTACCTCTGAGTGCAGTGCATGCGACATCTCCTGTTTGGTCTGGTTCCACATAAGCTTCTTTTAGGTTCATTTTGACACATTTGATGTGCAACAGCTTTACTTTCAAGGACACCTGCATAGGAAGGTAGCGGACCATCTTCAGCTTAAGGAACCGTTAGAGGCTTTCCAGCCTCTGAGGGAGACTCACTGAGTTCACTGAGTTCAAACTCTACTGTTTGGGACCTCTGAGTCAGACAATGCAATTGGTTCAGACTCTAATTGTACGGGATATTACTTTAAAACCCATATGTTTCTACCACACCAATCACTGTCGATTAGTTAAATGCCTCTTCAATAGATAGATAGATAGGCTGATATACAGACAGACACGTCAATAATAAATAAACAATAATCTCATGTTAACCAACAGGAGGCAGTAGAGAGGCATAATGTTAACTGTAATGGGAAAAAAGCGACCAACCTAGAAAATAGATAGATAGACCGATAGATGGATAGATAGATAGGCAGACAGATAGATAAATAGATAGAGAGATAGATAGACAGACCAATCAATCAATAATAAATAATTAAACATACAAATCAATCGATCAATCAATCAATGATCTCATGTTAACCAGCAGGAGGTGGTAGAGAGGCGTAATGTTAACTGTACTGGGAAAAAGTATAGATTAGAGTAGATAGATAGATAGACAGGGAGACAGGCCCATAATAAATTAATTAGTAAATGATCTCATGTTGATCAGCAGGAGGCGGTTGAGAGGCGTAGCGTTAATTGTAATGAGGAAAAAAGTGGCGAAATTGGATCGATTAGATAGACAGATAGATAGAGAGATAGATAGATACATAGATGGATAGATAGATAGACAGATAGTTGGATATATGTATAGACAGTAATAAACAAACAAACAAACAAGCAAATAAATAAATGGTCTCATGTTAACCAGCAGGCGGCGGTAGAGAGGCATGATGTAAACTGTAACGGGAAAAGAGTGACCAAATTAGAAAGCAGGTCAATCAATCAATAATCCATCAGTAAATACATTTTCTCTTATTAACCAGCGGGAGTCAGTAGAGAGTTGAGTGATGTGAGGAGTAGAAAACACATTTAAATTGTAAAAACAAACAAACGACCCCAGTAATAAAGTTCTGAACCTGACCAGCAGGAGGCGGCGGAGGGTCAGGTGAGTGTATCCCAGTGACCTGTGGCTTTCACCGTAATTTGTTTTTGTTTTTAATGAATAAGTAAACAAGAAAACACATCTTCTTAATGGACTCATAGCCCTGCTGGTGCTGTATGGGTTGCGTTTTGACCTCCGTGCTGAGGGGGTCTGACTGACATCAGGTCTCTGGTCTCCAGCTGAGAACCTCTGAGTGGATGGAGTGACTGAAAGAACAGAGTTGGCCTGGGTTCCCTCTCCTCCACCCCGGACCACCAGTCCCGCTCCAAAGTGCTGCACAGGCCGCGAAGACCCCCAGCTCTAATGGTCTCCAACTGATCTCCCATAGCAACTGTTGCTAGGTTACCTGTACAGCCCAGAGACACGACCGACGAAAAGAAGCTACAACAAAACAGAACAAACACGGACAGTCGAGAAAAAAGTCTGGTGGGGTCTGATGTGCGTGGGAGTGTGTGGGAGTGGGAGTGTGTGTGTGTGTGTGTGTGTGTGTGTGGGTGTTGGTGTGTGTGTGTGTTTGTGTGGCTGTGTGTGTGTATGTGTGTGTGTGTGTGTGAGGGTGTGTGTGTGTGTGTGTGTGTGTGTGTGTGTGTGTGTGTGTGTGTGTGTGTGTGT
>JBBIGA010117968.1:0-10123 GCA_037576975.1 Alestes dentex | reverse complement strand
TATATTTAGCATTTAGATTTAAGATTTAACATTTAGATTTAAGATTTAACATTTAGATTTAGATTTAACATTCATGCAGCAAGAAAATGTACCAAAATGTAACGTTTTTTAAACACATTTAGCTCTAAATGTGTGAAAATTGCACTAAATGATGAATAAATGACACCTCTAAATTTTTAAGCTGTTTTTACAAATGGCACTCCGTAGACTTGGACTGGGACTAAAGACTTGAGACTTGACTTGAAATTGCCACTCAAAGACTTAAGACTTGACTTGGACTTGGTAAAAATGACTTGTGAACATCTCTGCGTGATACACAGCATCCAACATCTGAAGACACTGTGACAGGGCATTCACGTACAACAGATTACCATAATCAATGATTGGCAAAAACGTGGCATCAACTAGCCTTCTTCTGGCAGACACAGTAAAACAAGGCGTGTTCCTAAAACAACCTAGTTTTAGTTTTAGCTTTTTTTTACTAGGTTCTGTATATGAGGCTTAAAAGAAAGGTATTCATCAATTAAAAAACCTAGATACTTGTAAGATGAAACTGCCTCAATTGTTTTACCCTGATCAGTAAAAATATTAAGGTCTAACTCCTTCCTTGAGTTTGAAAAGACCATTAATTTGGTCTTCTCAGCATTAAGAACCAGCTTTAGTTGATACAGCTGTGCTTATGCTCTGTCAAAAGCAGTTTGCAGATACTCAAATGCCTTCTTAACAGTAGCCGCGCAGCAATAGATAACAGTACCGTCTGCATAAAAATGGAAAGATGCATGTTGGACATTCTTTCCCACAGTTTATATATATAGTGAATAAAAATTGTCCTAAAACTGAACCTTGCAGGGACCCCTTTACAGACTGATACAAATTGTGACGTCAGGCCTTCAACTTGCGTAGCCTGAGTCCTAACAGTGAAGTAGCTGACAAAACAGCCCACTGAATGCTGAGACATACCTATACCGAGCAGTCTATGAACTAGTGTGTTATGGTCAACAGTATCAAATGCCTTAGAGAGATCAATGAATAGACACACAATGTATCTTGTCATCAAGTGCTTTGACTATCATTTATCAGTTTTATAGCAGCAGTTGAAGTGCTATGTTTTTTCCTGAAACTAGACTGATGCCTAGATAAAACTGACTGAGTAATTAAGTACTCCTTCACTTGCTCACTAATTAAAGATTCAGATACCTTAGCCAAGGCTGAAAGTGAAAGGAAATGGGTCTGTAATTATTAGGCAAGGTTGGGTCACCTCCTTTAAGAGTGGTAAAATATAAGCAGATTTCCATATATTGGGAATTTTGTTTGTGACCAATGAAAGATTCAAAATATGTGTCACAGATTCAGCTATGAAATGTGCTGCTAATTTCAAGAAGAAAGGTTCCAAGTGATCTGGGCCCGCAGGTTTTTGAGGATTTAATTCTTTCAGGGCTTTGATTTAATTCTTTCAGGGCTCTCCTGATACAATTCTTTCAGGGCTCTCAAATTAGGAGAAAAGGAGAAAAAGTCAGAGGTTAATACAAAGTTAGTTAAGCCTTTGAACCTAATGCGAGCAGCCACGGGAGGTTCTGGTTCTGTGAAAATTTTGGAACATTGAAGACTAGTCTTGCAGCTGCATTCTGAATCAGTTGACATGGTCTTGTCGCCTTCAGCGGGAGTCCAGCCAGCAGAGAGTTGCAGTAGTCCAGTTTAGAGATGACCAGAGCCTGCACAAGTAACTGTGTAGCTTCAGTGGTGAGAATGGGTGGATTCTTCTGTTGTTGTAAAGAAGGTATCTGCAAGTCCTGGAAAGGTGGTCAACATGTGACTAGAATAAGTTGAGTGTCATCTGCATCAAAGTTGTAGAAACTTTTGTGAGGCTATTACATCCCCAAGATAACCAGTGTATAAAGAAAAGAGAAGCAGCCCGAGGACCAAGCCCTGTGGAACACCAGTGGACAAACTTCGTGGGTCAGACTGGGATTCTTGCTACACCACCTGGTACTTATGGCCAATGAGGTAGGATGCAAACCATTGCCAGGCTGTGCCCGATATCCCAAGGTTGGAGAAAGTAGCCAGGAGGATCTGATGACTGACCAAGTCTGCAGAAAGATCAAGAAGAATCAGGGCTAAGGACAGGTTTGCTGATCTGGCTGCATGCAGTTCTTCAAAGATGGCTAGTACTGCAGTTTCAGTAGAGTGTGCGTCCTTGAACCCAGACTGGTGAGGGTCCTGGAGCCTGTTTGAGAAAGAAAGACTTTGAGTTGGTTATAAACAGCACATTCCAGGACTTTGGAATGGAAGGGGAGTAGAGATACCAGTCTGTAGTTGTTGATGTCTGAGCAGTCCAGCATGGGTTTCTTCAGGATAGGTGTGACCACCGCAGACTTGAATGCAGAGGGGAAGTGGCATGTCATTAAGGAGCTGTTGATGATGTAGGTGATATGCAGGATTGGATCCAATGATATCATCCAGTTTGTCAATGAAGTTACCGAGAGGACCAGATGGCCAAGAAAAAGAACAATGATATGGAGCTTACAGTGTTACAGTAACAGAAGGAATTAAAAGGATGAGATGTCGAGCTGGGAAAGACTAAAAGGCATGAAACGCCATCTATGCGAGAGAAGTACCTGTACCCCCTCCTCTGCCTCTAGTGCAAGGAGAGTGAGAGAAGGAAAGGGCAGAGGAGAGAGCAGCCAGAGTAGCAGTGTTCTCTGATGTGATTCAGGTCTCAGTGAGGGCCAGGAAGTGAAACGAGTGGAGAGTGTCACCAGTCCAGAGATGAAGTCAGCTTTCTTGATGCAGGATTGGCAGTTCCACAGACCACCATGTACCACTGCAGGAGGCTGTGGAGAAAAAAGCAGCTGAAAAAAGTTACTTGCTGATGAGGAATATATCGTCTGGGTCTTTAAGATATGTGAACAGGTATGGGTGTGAAGCACATTTTCTGTAGTAAAAATAAATATAATAAAAAGAATAAATAAATAGAAGAGAAGAAAGGGTACTTCCGAGTTAGAAGTGGGAAGTATGAGGATCCCTCCTTGAAAATGCAACAATTTGAGTTCTGAACAAATGTGAATTGCTTAACAAATGTGAATTCTTTTGATATATATTTTGGCATCAAACAGTATTAAAGTAAAATCAAGACAACTTGGTGATAATGAATGGAACATTTATTAACATGATCTCTTTCTAAAACACAAATAAGCAATCAAACTAATATCAGAGTATTTACATTTTTAAGGGAAATAGTGATTGATTTAGTGAGTGATAGGGTGACTGGATACACACTGTGTACGCTCAGGTGTGTGTGTTTTTGCTTGTGTGTGTGTTTGCGCGAGCGAGACAGATGGAGCAAGCGAGAGAGTAAGATAACATGTGCATGTGAAGACTGGGAAGGAGAAATGGCAGGAGTTTGAATAGTAAAGATGGCGTCCACATTTGTGGAATGCGATATTTGTCTCTAGAGACAAAGGAAAAATGACGTAAATTTCTTAATGCAACACTATATTGAATTGCACTCTATGTTGCACTCTAAAGAGATCTAGTCTGCATTGACTGAGTTTAAAAGATGCGTTTTGATTTCAGCCTTATAAAACTAGTGGTGTTTACCTTTATCAATATAGAGATTAGGAATTCTCAGGAATGCGGATCTCTAAGAGATTAGAGATTAGTCAAATAGACAGGTCACACGCAAATATAAAGCTATTGCTGGTCATATACATCTTAGATTCTTCAAACAGTTTAAAACAAACACATTCACAGACATTTTACCCTCACATGATATTTTTGCAAATATCTAAAGTTAACTCCATTGTCCTCACAAAGTTTCTGTGGAAGTTTGAGGGAAATTCGCCACAGAATGGCCACAGAAATGCCTGTTGCAAGCCTGACTTGGTTGTTGGCATGTTCCGACGTTTATCAGACATGTAAGTGAAACTTTGGCTACGTTACTGAAACTTAAGCAAGTCCTTGCAGACAAAGGATTATTGCAACCCTCCCTTAACCATGTCTACCTTAACCATGACACAAGAGAGAGAATATGTGGAGACTGGGCAGCTTTTATAACCTCCGGCCAGTCTATGATGAGATGCTTGCATAGTATTTCTGGTGGCATTGCCATCTGTTAAACAGCATGGTACCTACTTGCTGAATACAAGACTTGAGCTGATCAACAGTCTGTGGTTGCCCTTGCCCTGTGGTTGGCCTGTGGATTCTCCTATTCATGATGCGCCAGAACATTTTCAGTGGGAGACAGATCTGGACTGCAGGCAGTCAAATTAAGAGGTTCAGTGGTTGTGAAGTGGTCTCTGATTGTTTTTCCATGGCTGTATATGTGTTAGTGCTAATAGCTGATCCCGAGGTAGAATGTAGACCAGGGGTGGCGAAATCCGGTCCTGGAGGGACCCTAAACATTAGGGATCGGGATTAATCTTAGTCTTAGACTACCCTTTCCTTTTCAATGGAAAATCTCTATTCACAGCACTACATAATCCAGGACTAGGCGTAATCCCTATCTCGGAAACCGACGCTATATGTTTAATGGACGTGCAGATCATGTCTACATTGCGTCCGTCGGTCCAAGACCAATTCTGGCCTCCTACACGATGTGCAAACTAGGTAACTTTTTTTGACGTCATGTTGACGTCTAACACGGGTTCAGGAAATTGACATTATTAATATAATATATATTTTTTTTAATGCAAGCGTGTCATTGTGTTCCTCTCTCTCACGCTCACCACAATATATTATTTGTGATAAAACATCATATGTTTCTAATTATTTTTTCAAGTACATATTGTAGTGAGCGGCATGGCAGGACTGCCACCCATGAGGCTTTGCGGGTTGAGGTAAGTGGCCGGTTGGCCCCGTTTATGTGTTTTTGGGAAATATTAAAGGGGGTAGACAAGATGAGAGTGTGATATAACTGTTCATGTGTTAACTGTGTGTTTATATATGTGAATTCGTTGGTTTGAGTTTGTCTCATCAGTCACCCTCCTCCAGAGTCTTAGCTGCTGGAGTGGGGTGCCAGAGGAGATAATGGTTTAATGGTGTATGTTACAGTGGTTGTTCCTGCTAGTGGAGGTGCAATATTCTCCTGATTGCCAACCTGTGCTCAAAGCTGTTGCTGAGAATAAAAAGATAATCTTAGCTGAAGAGACAGTGTGTCTATGCCTTCTGTCTTACATGCGCATCTCTGTAGACCTGTAAAAATGATGTCTAAAATGGGTTTAAATATTGCGTAGAAAAGATGTTCACAACAACCTCATTTGGACTAGAATTAACCCTTATCCAGAGGTCCTGGGAATTTCAATGCTGGATGTTCAGAAGACATCGAAAAAAAGACGTCATCTGGCGTCACACCTTCAGAGGACCAAAATTGGACGTGCAAAAATGACCTTTGAAAAGACGTCGCTTCAATGTGTCTGTGTGCAGTGGGATACTAAAAGTGTACGTGCGATCAAAAGATTCATGAAACGTGCACATGCACACCTGCAAGCAATATACACTTTATAAATCACACTATACATTCGGACGTCGATTTGCCGTATATTCCACCCATGGTACATGCGAATCACCTCATGAATATTTAAGCTTCCAATGGAAAAAAAGGCATCATGGCAACCGAGGGGAAAAGTAAGAAGAGAAATTTTTCTGTGCTTGTGGGTGAAGTGGAAAGCCCAAAAAAAATTGTTTCATGGTCACATGCGCCTGGGTGTCCCCAGCACCAGTGACTCCTGGGTGCATGTAGCCTTTGGAAGTGGCCGGGTCCTGACTGAGGCTGTCTAGGCACACAACGAGATACAATTAGAGCAATCAATGTAATTTCGGATGAATTGAAACAAATAAGAGTTTTTCCTCTGTGCTCTGGGAGTTTGAAAAGGGGGTGCGGAGCCAGCACTTGAGAGGGTAGCCACTGTCACCTGCATTTTATAAAAGAAATGATTCAAGACATGAACAATGAATAGTTTGCTGCCTGCTCCCTACACTGCTGTGTTCCAGGATAAACGAGTCACATGTTGAACCAGGTCATTGTGCAGCCATGTTTTTCAGGACCGTGTCAGCGTCACAGATAACTTGCATATTTATAGAATGCACCCGTTTTTTTTAATTTATGTTAATAAATCTGTTTTCATATGGAGCCCTTATTGCAATGTGAGTGAAGTCAATTGCGGCAATTACATTTGGGAAACCGAATTTTGATGTTGGCCTGTTCTTCCACAGTGTAAGTGCCATTTTAATAATCCCATCCAAAACGACAGGTATTATTGAGCTTAGTGATGGTTGTGATATCCCAGACCTAGAATACAGTTAAACACAATTAGATTATTCTTGTATTTCCTAAACAAGCTTTAGAACAAATAAACACTTTTAATATTAATTATAACTTATACCTGTCCGCTAATTCCCACTGGGAGCAGCCAGTTGCAAGGCACCCCAGGGTCGTCAGTACCTGTATTTGAACCGGGATGGCGTGGTTCTGTTGGGTTGGTCTCTCTAACATTGGATCCACTTCAGCACATAGCTCCAAAAGCACACATCTAGGTAATCTAAATTGGCTTATGAGCCAGTCATCATGGGCTAAACAAATCTTCATGGTCCCATGAACACTCATTCTCTTCTAATTCTGCCACTGGCATAATCTTCTAACAATGCCAGCACAGCCATTATGTTATGTTGCATACGAATGTGATTGCGGTATTTGTATATTTATTATACAGTAGTCCCCCAGTTTCACACGGATCAGGAGTTGCAAAATCAGGCAGATTTTTTCTGAGAACCTGATAATTGTACATGGAAATCCCCACAATAACGCAGAACCTGCAATTTGTTTTTTTGGGGTTTTTTTTGTTGCTTTTTTCGTGGCAATATGTCGTTATTTATTTCTCCTTGCTGCTGATTGCATCTGTGGAAGCTGCAGACCAGAATTTCCCCTGTGGAGCATCTCGAGTGTTTCTCATTTTTCATTTTGTTCTTCCTAAAGTCCTGTATTTTTATTACTCTAAATGAAATTAAAGGAGGCTGTTGAGCTCAGTTGCCATCCAACGTCTGTTTTAACCGGCGGGTCATTACGATACGACTCCTCCTGAAGCCCCTGAAGAAGACACGCTGCCCGGCGAGCAGTAAATTATTGAACTGTAAAAATTATTGGTGATTACCTGTACATTTTACTATATTTTTTAACTAAAATTTACACTATTTTATTACTGTATTTACCTGTTTATACCAAAGAAAACGACAGCGCGTACCAAAGAAAATGCCCGTGCATGAATTACAGAACAGTCTGTACAGGGGTAATATCAGTATTTTAAAATTCTAGCACTGTACAGTACGAATACAGGCTTACCCTTATATTTTCATTAAGGGTAATGTATTAAACTGAGTTTTAAATGAAATTAAAGTGTTTTGGGAGCATTATTTGGGGGCCTATTTTGGATTTTTAGGCTTTTTTTTTATTTATCACAATGCGTTTTTTCAGGGGGTTACTGTATTTGATAGATGTTTGATTACCTGTTTTACTAAATAAGGTGAAAGACTGTTATATTAGTACTTTTGGGTTTACCGTACCTGTGGAAAAATGTCTTATTTTGATTATTTTCAACAGATTTGGCGATAAAGTCACAAAACTGTGAATGTTTTGTGATTTATTACAGAAGATGGGAAACAAGGTTTGTACAAAAGTTCAGCATATGCGGGGCCCTGCAGCCCCAAAGCCTGACATGACTGGTCCCCAGGACAAATAAGTTTGAGACATACAGTTGGCTGGATATTTTTGATTAGTGGTTTATTCTCAGCCCAGCAGTGACACTAGGGTTGGAAAGGGGTGGAAAATTCCTGGTACTTTCCAGTAACTTTCCATGGGACCTTTAGGTCGGGAATTTTGGAAATATCAACATTAGCTGGTGTGAAATGCCTCCACACACTGGATGGTGTACGTGGCATTTTCTGTTGAATAAGATGACCAAAACATTTGTAAAAAAAAAAACAAAAAAAACAATGCAATGCAGATATATAGCTGAACACATGGAATGGTCTTCAAAATATTGTACAACTGATGTATAAAATCTTGTATGGTTACATAAAATCGTCTAGCAGGAGGCAGAAGAAATAGCATCACATTTACAGTAGCTAGCATCATGATAAGCTAGCCTCTTTAATGAAATTGTGCTAGCTAGCTTACATTTAGCATATCTGGTTTACCAGTTACCTAGCTACTGTATGAATACATTTTGATTTAATAGCTAGTTAAACTTTAACACCAAATCAACTATTACCTACCTCATAATATCATCAAAACTTACTTGACTTTATGTAGCCCTTGGACTCAAATGTGTGGCTTCAGATAGACAGATAGATAGATATGCCTTTCTTGTCACTGTACTGAAGCAGGATGCTACACATACAACGAAATTGTAGGGGCTACTTAATGATGCAAAGAAGTACAGACAGTGACATAGTACAGACAGTAAACAGTGCAGAAAGTAAACACAGTATAGACAATAAACATCAGACATGAAGTTGCGGACAGTGATGCAAAATTTACAAATCAAGGATTATAAAGTACTGCACTTATTGAGGTGAGATGAAAGTTGCACTTGTATATACTGTATATATATATATACATATATTTATAGGCTTTGACAGGGAAGTCGACTACTCCTGTGTGTTTTTTCCTATATGCACGCGCTTGTGTACGCAATATAAGAAAGGCAAAGCCCTCTAGATTATGCTTATTATACCAAAATAGAGTTTTGCATCATTCATTGAGTTTTATCATTTAATTAGGACAGAAAGATAAAATTTTGCCTGGACAAAAGTCTTTTCATATACAAAAATAATATAGAAATACATATACCTTATTTAAAATACAGAAACATGCTACAATAACATCAGAAAAAATTATTAATAACGTGTATGACTTCCATGAGCTTGGAGGACCGCATCCATACGTCTTGGCAATGACTGAAATACGTCTTGGCAATGACTTGGCAATGACTGAAAAATGACTGCTTTCTTTGCCTTTCCAGATGACTTCATCAACAAGTTATGAAGTCATCTGGAATGGCAAAGAAAGCAGTCTTGCAGGACTCCCAGAGTTCGTCAAGATTCTTTGGTTTCATCTTCCAAGCCTCCTCCTTCAGGAACCCTAACCCTCTTCAGTTTCAGGAACTTCAATGTGGAGGCTGAAGTATGAGAAGGAGTGCCATCCTGCTGCAGAATTTGCCCTCTCTTATGGTTTGGAATGGTAATGGGCAGCAAGAATGTCTTGATACTTCAGGCTGTTGATGTTGCCATCCACTCTGCAGATCTCTCGAACACCCCATACTGGATGTAACCCCAAACCATGATTTTTCGTCCACCAAACTTGACTGTTTTCTGGGTGAATCTTCTTGGGTCCATGCGGGTTCCAACAGGTCTCCTGCAGTATTTGCGGCATTTGGTATGCAGTTCAATGGATGATTCGTCAGAAAAAGCAACCTTCTGCCACTTTTCCACTGTCCATCCTTGCTGCAAGTTGTAGGCCTTGGCAAATTCAACATGCTTTTTTGTTGCGTTCTCGTTAATGCTGGTTTCTGAGCACTAATTTGGCCATGGAGACCACTGCCTGCGAGAATTCAAAAACTGTTCTAGTAGACACAGCGGTTTCTGGTGACCAGTTCTGATGTAGCTCTGCTGCAGTTGAAAAAGGGTTGGCCCTGGACTGTTGAAGCAACAAACGGTCCCCTCTAAGAGATGTCTTAAGGGGTCTGCCTGACCTGGGCTTGTCATGAACATCACCAGTTTCTTCATATCTTTTTTTATCCTCTCCACTTGAAGTTTGGATACCTTAACAATGTCTGCCACCTCAGCAGCAGACTTGGTCAAATCTTTGGCATGTTGTCAGAAGTCAGGTTGCACTTCAAATGAAGGTCTGGTGTGCTGGGGTTCTTTTTATACACACCTGGGATTATGTTAATTACAGTATTTGTCACAGGTCAACCTCTAGTCTGTGATTGGTTGAATTATTAAAAGACATGACAAGACTTTTGTCCTTGCAAAAACAGGTGTTATGGACATTAACAAGCTGTGAACATCATGACACTTTTTGACTGTTTCATTTTGCACCCAGTTATAAATATGAAAGCCCTTGTATATA
>JBBIGA010117967.1:0-10124 GCA_037576975.1 Alestes dentex | reverse complement strand
CTCTCTCTCTCTCTCTATGCCCTTTTCACCTTTTTCCTGCTTTTCTAGTTTTACCTCCCCTCCTTCTTTTCCCTTGTTGTTTGCTCCTGATTTGGTGTGGTTTTGGTCATGTCATCACGGTAACTGACCGGCAACTCTGGCCACTCAAACACCACTAATGGAAAAATATTTTTACTATAAAAAAAATTACATGGATTAAAAAAATAAAATGGAGAAACTTTTTTTGCAAATGCAAGAAAGCTCGATCTTGTATACATGTTCATGTGCCAGATCAGTAACCATGGCGACATACACCTTATGCTTTGCAGTGTTTCCCCAAGATGAAATCTTTTTCAGAAATGATTGTTCCCTGGCTGCTTGACAAGCAATGTTTAGCTATTTGATATAATAAGTTTGTGGGGGTGCGTGTGTGCTGGTGGGGTAAATTTTTCTTAAAATAATTACATTGCATTATTCCAAGATGTTTTAATGGTGCAGTAGGTAAAATTGAATGGAGTCCAGCAGTGGTCTGCAGTCAGTTAATATTATATAATTTTTGATTGGCTAATACTAGAAGGTTTGGCCCAAACAGAGAGATCTTGAACCTACAGTCTTTTCAGACGTTATGTTTTGTTATTTTCAGTATACGTTCATATCTAGAATACATGTACATACACACTTGTTTTTTTTTATATGTATAAAAACTAAATTCAAAAGTTAAATATGGGTGAGTATGAACAAATGTTTAAAAAGCAAAATAGGACAAAAATATTTCACGTGTATGTGTGTGGATACACACCTGTATGAGTATGTTTATGGAAATGCTTAGGTGTGCAGTGAGGGGGTTTTGTTCACATTAATATTACTAAATATACTTAATTAAACTAAAAATAACATATAGAAAACATTAAAAAAAACACAGTATTTCAATGTGTTCCTTGTAGAAGCCTAATACTAGTTTCCAACAGAAACCTGTTTTGACTCAATTAGTGCTTCATTAAATTAAATCAGGAGCTGCTAATGGAATTTCACAAATCCAAACAACGGCATCGCGGAGAAATCTGGAACCAAACCTGTATTATTACCAGCGCACAAAATATCAACTGCTTCTTTACAAACAAAGCAAATCTTTCTACTTTTTAACTGAGTACACAGAGTACTGCATGTGTGTATGTATATGTATGTATAAGGTTAAAAATAGTTTTATCTATTACTCCCAATTGGAGAAAGAAGGCTTCCGTAAATGCAGCGATACACTCTGACACAATACAGGATAATTTTATTTCAACAGCTGAGAAAAGATGAAAGGCCCAAAACACATGGCCACAATAACTCTAGACTAGTTGCTTCAAAAAAAAAAAAAAAAAAGACTAAGGTGCTTGGATGGCCTCATCAAGCTCCTGACTTAAAATGCTTGGAGTATTTTGCAGTGGCCAGTCCAGCAAAGGGGCCCTTGAAACCTTGAGGAATTGAAGATGGTTCGATTAAGAGGAACGGGCTGAATTTAAACCACAGTGGTGCAAAAATCTTATTTGATGGTTTTTTTGGAAAGTATTAATTTGAGATGCCTTAACACGCTTGCTTTGTGTGTGTGTTTTTTTTTAACATATTTTATTTGCTTATTATCAATACACATTTGTTGTATTAGGTGCAGAAATTGCACATTATTAATGTACATGCAGCGCATTATCTAGCTTGGTGAGTCAAATAATCATCTGTGAAAGAGGGTCGTATTCTAATGTTTATTTATTACCTGCAGCATCTAGAGCTAATTACCTTGCAGGTATGAGTGACTAGTGTTATTCTTGTTTTCTGTCCTTGTCATGAGTGTTTTTGAAGAATAGGGTGGGTATCTGATGGCCCTGCATTCTACCATATTTTTTTGTTTGCTCTTGCAAGGTCTACGGAAAGGGGCGAGTGATCACATCATGCTTGTGTGTGTGTTTTATATTCACATTGTTGCACTTTGTATTAATTCAGCATTTCCAAACTCGAGGCCTGCACATTTTTATGTTGTTGATCATCTAGCCCACCTGATTAGAGTTAAGGGCTGAACTGTACTTCTGCATCTGTGCAATTCCAGACGGTCACAAATGTTTCCGTAGTCTTGTGGTGCACTAGTTGAGTAGTCAGCCAATGAGATGAAAATCAAAGTTTCCACTAAACGCAAAGCTTCAGTACTTTATTACCTTAGTTTGGAAAACTAGATGTTGAGACCAGTTTCACTGTGAGCTGTGTAAGGCAGATCTGAAAGAAAGGGTTTCAGGGTTTTAAGCAAATGCTCTTACAGGTAGGAAAGACTGATATTTCAATCTGAAAGACTCACTGATGTGTTGATACAGCTCTTTAGTTTGATAAACTATTGTTTGTTCTCCAACAATCACATGTAGCCAGAGCCAGTTTAAATTCTGCCTTCTGTTGGCAGGTTGTCTGAGGCCGAATCTCACTGAAATACAACAAACTTTTCAGCAATGTCATACCACAAACCATATCAACTACTGTTAGCTCTAGCTCCTTTTTATTGACAATCAGAACACTGCAGTTTTTATCATAATATACACAAGATGAAGATAAAACAGTAATCTGTTTTTAACCTGATTAAAAACAGTGTGTTGTAGTTGAGAGCGAACTGAGAGAGGTAAAATACCGAACATATTAAAATTGTTTATTAAAAAAATAAGTAGTAAATGAGATCTCTCAGTGGCCATCTCAGTATTTCAAAGAGACCAGTGTTTTTATAGGAGACGTGTACAATGATAACTTTCTCCACTAATCGGTCCTCAAACTTTCATTTTCCTGCATGCTTTTAACCTTTGCTTAGTTCCATTTTTGTTTTTATCCCAGGCCAGATGCTTCCCCTCTCAACCTGTCAGCATTTGCTTGATGCACAGCGCCACAGATTTGCTTGTGTAGTTGAGTTTTTAGAGGCCTGTACTTTGGCTCCCCTGCGAGCTACACTTATCAGTAAACCCCCTATTCTTATAGCTAGGCTAGTTGCAGAGGTATAAATTAGCTTTAATTAATTAGCAGACTCTCCTTATGTGCTGAGTGTGGTGTGTTGGAGTAAGAAAACATCAAAATGTGCAGAGCAGACCTGATCTTGTGACTGTACTAACCCTTATTAATGGAGGTAACCGTCTTTATTTAATGTCATGGGATGAGTGAACTAAAAGCCTATATGTCTCTGTCTCTGTCTCCCTGTCTCCAGCCAAAGCAACCACACTGTTCAGCAACCATACCAAGTCTATTGTGTGGGGAATGCAGACTCGAGCAGTGCAGGGTATGCTGGACTTTGACTATGTCTGCTCCCGAGAAGAACCATCAGTGGCAGCCATGGTCTACCCTTTCACGTAAGTACACTCAGGGAAAATGATGAATTGACTTTTTCGATTGATTTAACCCCTGAAATTCAATATGTTTTGTTATTAATCCTAAGACCTTTTGTAAATTATTCATTGTCCTGTATGAGCCTAAATCTGGAAATCTGGTTTTGTTTATATATATATATATATAAGTAAATGTTTGTGTGCATTAGGGCATTAACACAAAAGTCGACTAATCGACTTCAGAGGCACAAGTTGATGCCCCCTGAGAGAAGTTGACTAGTCGTGGTTTTTTTTTTTTTTTTTTTTTTTTTGCTCTGTCTGTGCGTGCGCTTATGTACACAATGCAGTCTCTGCCTCTGATTGGCTTACGCTGACACGTGTTGCGTGACTTAACCAATTTTTTTAGTCCCTTCATAAAAAGGGCCGTAATGTTGGCACGAGTGGAATCTAAACACAAAACCACAACAAGACGAGAGGCACGGCAGCAGAGGTGACACTCGTCGTGTGTGTGGAGATACTTCACTCTAGACACACAGAGTATGGTGACCTGCACAATCTGCAAGATGCGCTTTATTTGTGTTCTCCAGACAGTGCTAAAAAATGTATAGTTAAATTTTATAAGCTAATGTAACTGCATTTACGTTAATATTTATTTTTGCAACATTAGTAAATTATATTTTTCTTAATAATTTAGAATCCACTAAAATGCATGAAAAATTACATACCGCCACGAAAAAATCTGTCTGAGCACAGACACCACAAAAGCAAAAAAAAAATGCAGAGGATATCTGCGGTTTCCACAAATGTGCGGGGGTTTCCGCGAACAATTTATTAGTTCGATTCTCAGAAAAAAAAATCTGCGAGAGATTGTAGCCACAATTGCTGAACCGTGGATAAGTGGGGTTTACTGTGGATGTATACATAATGTGTGTGTATTTACTTTAAAATATTCATTTTGATTTTATACGTTTTCAGCACGGTTCTAAAACAAATCTTTTAACTAAATATACACTGGACTGCAATTTGAAACTTTCTTTGATGTAATGAGGTTTACAGTTGGTCAGTGGGTTCAGCTTGCATTAATCTTTTTTACTAAGGCAAAAAAATGTAAAATTAAAAAAAATCTTAGATTTATTTAGCAGATGATTTTAATTGTGCTCAGTGATGGGGTACTAGAGTAATGGGCTACATTCAGTTAATGCATCCAGTTTTAACATGTTGGGTGCCACTGTGCATCTGTTTTTATCAGAGGTGACCACAAGCAGAAGTTCTATTGGGGTCATAAAGAGATCTTGTTGCCAGTCTATAAGAACATGGCTGATGCCATGAGGAAGCACCCAGAAGTGGACGTCTTGATCAGCTTCGCCTCTCTCCGATCTGCCTTTGACAGCACAATGGAAACCATGCAGTATCCGCAGGTGAATGTTCTCTTCATGTCTCATTAGTTTTCCTTTATTTCTCTCTGACCAGTCTTCTGTTCCTGTGTGCTGTACTGCCCATTGTGGCAAAATGCTTGTGTGGTGTATTGTAACTTGGAGTAGCATGAAACGTTATCGTCCAGACGTTTTGAAAATAATCATAGTTGTTGGTAGTGTGGTGATGGTATTAAAATACCAAAAATGTGGAAAAAGCATTAATCTGTATCGGAGTTTTGTCATTGTAACTTTTTAGACTCATTTTTAACATTAAAAAGGTTATCATTGCTATTGTTGGTATACAATAGCAATGATGGCACAGTATGCAGTTCTAAAATAATAGTGACGGTCCTGGTCTTTTTGTATTGCTTTATTTTAAATATACTGTGTATATAAAGCAAGTTAGAAGTATATTTTTTATGATGGAACAAATCACAGTAGGAGCACTGGTGTATGCATCTCTGATTGTTTTAACTGTTTTCAGATCCACACTATAGCAATCATCGCCGAGGGCATTCCTGAAGCACTGACGCGGAAACTAATAAAGACCGCAGACGAGAAGGGGGTCACCATTATCGGACCAGCAACGGTATAATACGCACACCATTATTCACTGATTGTGTGTGTGTGTGGGTGTGTGTGTGTGTGTTTGCACAAGGTTGTTAGAGTGTCATTTCTTCTGAATTGTTGTTTCATGGTCTTATTTTGTACTTCAAGGTTGGTGGTATAAAGCCAGGCTGCTTTAAGATTGGTAACACAGGAGGGATGCTGGACAACATCCTTGCATCAAAGCTGTACCGACCAGGCAGCGTGGCTTACGTGTCTCGCTCCGGTGGCATGTCCAATGAACTCAACAACATCATTTCCCGCACCACAGATGGAGTGTATGAAGGCGTGGCCATTGGAGGAGACAGGTGAGGGAGAGCTTTATGGCTGCCTTACGCTGACTTGAAGCAGTGAAGTGAGCCATGACTTGGAGACAGAGATTTAACAGACTTACCGACCTGAACGCATTTTGTGTAGCAGGCACGCTAAAGTACGCCGGTACAATTTGTTGTTCTAAAGTACTCAAAAAGCAGCTGGTCACGCTGATGCTTCGTGCTGCGACAGGAAGGGCGGAGTTGCATGCACAGCTCAGGGACGCTTGCGAATGTCTTTCTCTCTCTCTCTCTCTCTCTCTCACACTCGCACTCGCACTCGCACTCTCTCTCTCACACACACACACACACACACACACACACACACACGTGCATGGGTGCCCTCGAGACAGTGCAAGGACAAGAGAAGCGACAGTAGAAGATCGGAGTAAGGAGAAAAACACAAATTACTCGCAACTGACACGTTACTGTTACCCCTTTTCCACTGCACTGGTGTTGGAGCCCACCAAGTGAGTGTGAGTCTGCCACCATTGTGGTACTCAAAAATATTTCCCAAGGTTGGCTGGTCTGGATTTAATAATAAACTCAATCTGACATAACCGTTTGCACTGTGAGAAGATGAGGAGGCACAGGTTAACATGATTATGCCCTTTAAATAACAAAGATATGATGAAAATATGAAACAGTATGTAATGACATATGTATCTCTCCCTTTCCCCACCCTGCAGATACCCTGGCTCCACATTCATGGACCACGTTCTGCGCTACCAGGACACTCCAGGAGTAAAGATGATCGTAGTGCTTGGGGAGGTCAGACAATTTATTTCTGTAATAACTATGTCTTTCATGTTAGCTTTTTTATAACTGGGCTTTTTTTTGTTTGCGTGATGTTACAATCGTGGTTCTTTTTATTACATACTATTTATTGTACACACTACATTCTGCTGTTATGTTTATCTAACAGACTTTTACTGAAACATAATGTAAATACCTATACAATGCACTTCTTACACAAAACACTAGGCCTGGTGTAATCGTTGCTGTTTCTGAGTGAATATCGAATCGAATAATTTTTCTTTAATATTTTTTTGTGGAAGAGTTTGTTTTTAAAATAAAATATTTCTGTCACATAGGTTCATTTTTGCAAAGATGCAGACAGAAATATCACGTTATGCTGAGAGTTCATAATAAAAATCTTTGTTCATTGTCAGCTGCTTTAAATAATGAAGAACCAAGTTTCTATTCCTTTGCTAACTTGGCGCTCCAGGTTCGCTGTCAGGGTCAGTTTTTCTGTTCAGCCTTAAAGGGTGCAACAGTTGTGGCCATTTAAAGCAGAACCAAAAATAAATAGCCAATATCAGCTTCATCATTTCCATCATGAGTGCAGTAACTTTGCAAAGGCAAGGTTTTTTTTAATGTTTTATACAAAACAATTAACTATGCTTCTTTTATCTTTTAATCTCTGTCACTAAGCTCAAGTCCATCAGTCAAAAACACTGCGTTTAAACAAAGACAATCAAATTGATTTCAGGTTATTGCCTTAGCTCTAATTCTAACTTGTCATTTTAATATCTTATATTTACCCAACTTATATTTCTTCAGTCTTTAAATTCTTAGCTCAAGATTCTTGAGCTAAGAATTTAAAGTGTAGAGTGTAAAGTGTAGAGATCTTGAGATTCTACACTCTACAAATTGGAGTCAGATAAATAACAGTTCTCCATAAATTTTTTTGTTAGTCTTCTGCACTGCTCTCCTACAAATGAAAGCACAACAAATCTAAACCCCCAGAATTCAGAAAAAAACCTAACCTGTGCAGACACTGATAAAATGCTCACTAGTTTTGCTCAACATTTTCATACATTGTTTCATGTGTTAATTTTCTCAATGCTGTCTTGAAATTGCTACACTTTAACTTAAGTTCTTTGTGTGGGTGTGTGTGTAGATCGGAGGCGCTGAGGAGTATAAGATCTGCGAAGGTGTTAAAGAGGGAAGGATCACAAAGCCTGTGGTTTGCTGGTGTATCGGCACATGTGCCACCATGTTTACCTCTGAGGTTAGCTGATGGCTTTTTTAAACATCACAGACTTTTTTAAACATCACAGACTTTTTTGCCTCTGACACAATACTCATCACATATGTGTGTGTGAATGTTTTATGTATGTCTTATTTTTTTACGTATCATGAAATGTATCTATCCTTGTTTGTTCGTAAATTTCCAGACGTTTTAGTCCCAGTGTATGACTCAGCAGTTTGGACATTTTGATTGGTGGTGCTCAGAGACAGTGCATTTTGTATTTGTGTTTAACATGCTGATGCTTACTGCATTTTGAGAGTTAATCAACAGCCAAGAGTTGAAACAAGCATGCTTTACTGGCTGTTGAATTACTTTGAATTGGTGAAAAGGAAATAATTTAGGCAATAGAATACGTGTTGAATTTTGATACTGAGCTTACTCTCAATACAAAGAAGTACAAGAAAGTAATCGAGTATAGAAATGGCAAACCAAATACAAACTGTTGTTGCAAGCTCTGATGTTTTTTGTGTTGCCTATAGAAAACATCACATATATTTAAATTACAGCTAAATTGATTATTATGTGTATCATTAACTGCATGTGTTTGACTTTATGGTGTTTCAGGTGCAGTTTGGTCACGCAGGAGCATGCGCTAATCAGGCCTCAGAGACAGCCGTGGCTAAAAACCAAGCACTGCAGGAAGCTGGTGTCTTCGTGCCCAGGAGCTTCGACGAGCTGGGCGAGGTCATCAGGTCAGCATTAATGGATCACTTAAATCTCATGTTTTTACAGAACTATTGCTAAATGAATCATGAGTTTGAAGCAAGTGACACAATGCAAAAAAGGTATTCCTTTTATTTTCTACAAGAGTTCATAGATGGCAGATTACAAAGTGTTTGTTAACTGAGAAACAGTAATGCCCAGGGCCCATATGGATGACTAACAGCAGCTTGTTAGTGCGACAGGTTGTTCGAAGCCACAAAGGTGGAATGGAGCCAGCTACAACAAGGTTATGATGCCCTGTTAAAATCTGGCTTTGCAAAGGCACTTCATCTGTGTGCCTGATTGTGTGCCGTCTCTGTGTTTGCCTGAACAGGAGTGTGTATGATGACCTTGTAGCGAATGGAATTATTATTCCAGCTCAGGAGGTTCCTCCTCCAACGGTGCCGATGGACTACTCCTGGGCCAGGGTAAGCTTGCACCTTCTCAGAAGATACAATCAGCTGTACTGTTTTATTTTCACTTTAATGTAATAGGAAAAATACTTTTTAATGTACTTATTAAAACTCTTCCTCGCAAAGGGTACAAAGAGACTAAAATCTTTTTTAATCAACTATATTAAACATTAATGTGTCCCGCTCCATTTATTTTTATTTTTTGGCATGAATTTTTTTCTTATTGTTTAGGAGCTGGGTCTGATCCGTAAGCCAGCATCCTTCATGACAAGTATCTGTGATGAGCGAGGCCAGGAGCTGATCTATGCTGGCATGCCCATCACGGAGGTCTTTAAAGAAGAGATGGGTCTAGGAGGAGTGCTTGGACTTCTCTGGTTTCAGAGGAGGTCTGACTGTGCCTTTATTTGCATATACATATTTACTTATTGTGTATAAAGTCATTGTAGTATGATTTTAGTACTCTACAGCTTCAGAAGTTTCTGAAAGAGGAGATGATCAAATTGAAGAAATTTTCAGATGTGCCTACAATAATTAAGAGCTGTAAATAACTGTAAAACATCAAGAATGAAGTTCTCTTCACAAAACTTGGCATATAGTGTCCAGACACCATAAACAGTTGGAAAACAGTAGCACCTCCAAAATCAAGCTCCTTATTAGTTTTTTCAAAGCCTATCCAATGTTTTGCCCATTGTTAATGCAATCACACTACTGTGTTCTTAAGCTTTCTTATTATGCCGAAGCAATCACGCTGTTCTTAAGCTTTATTAGTGTGACTGTGTAAGCCGGGTGTTAATCTTTTTCAATCAAGAGCTGTTTTTTGCTCTGCTGAAACAGCTTTTTTCTCTGCTGTTTTAATCTCTTTCGTGGCCATGCACACTTTTTCTCGCCTGTTTTCACGTGTGCTTGACTGTAAATGTCCTGGTATGAAAGAATAATCTAACTGCCCCCTCCAAGGCTGAGGGTTAGAGCTGAGAATGAAAACAGCGTTAGTTTTTACATTACAACAACCTAGCAACACCGAAGCAACCACTTAAAACATCATAGCAACCAGCTGGCTAAGCCTTAGCAATCACCTGCAGTGCCATAGTAACCACCTATCAACCAACAGTTATCATAGCAACTGCGCAATCACACTTAGTATTTTCTCATGGAAATGCAATGTAATTATTTTTATCATAGAGCAATTTGGGGGAAGCTTCCTCTCTAAGGCTGTTTGGAAAATTTGCCACAGTTTCAAGTTTGACTCGTTCCTTAGACGCCGTATTGATCATTTTGATAGTTTAGTTTAGATTTTTACAGAGCAAAAAATCAGCAAAAGCTACAGAGACAGCTCATAA
>JBBIGA010117966.1:0-10125 GCA_037576975.1 Alestes dentex | reverse complement strand
GGGCACAAATTCCCACAGAAACTCCAAAATCTAGTGGAAAGTCTTCCAAGAAGAGTGGAAGCTGTTATAGCTGCAAAGGGGGACCAACTCCATATTAAAGTCTGTGTACTTTAATGCAATATCATTAAAGTCCCTGTTGGTGTTATTATCAGGTGTCCCAATACTTTTGACAATATAGTTTATGTGGAAAAAAAACCACTACACTGATATTTAAAGCTTTTACTTTAGCTATCCTTAAATACTTAAGGAATAAATGGATTTAAAGCAATTGGTGTAAATGCCAGCCATCTAAAGTCAACAAGTGAACAGTCAGTTCTTGAAGTTGACATGCTGAAAGCAGAAAAATGGACAAACGTGAGGCTCTGAGCAACTTTGACAAAGACCAAACTGCTAGACGAATGGATAAAAGCATTTCTAATTCCACTGTTCTTAAGTGCTTAAAATACTACCTAAAAATTTGTCTTTGTCTCCATGGGATATATTTTGATTCCCACATTTCTTTCATTTTCCACTTAAATATTACCCTGCAGTGTGTTCAAGATTCAGAATGCTCTTTGCTCATTCACTCAGTTCTAAACACACTTTTACATAATAAGTACATTATAAATACACAAAAAACTCAAAAAGATGCAGTAAAATGATCAAGTGAAGCACAGTGATAACGTTAGCATAATTAACATTAACAAAGGGTGGTAGTAACAAAAAAATGTAATATTGTTGCCACAACAACAACAACAAAAAAAATAATAATAATGATAAATAATAACAATACAGTAACCAGTGCCCTGGCAGTTCAGTATGGTGAAGTGCCTGCGTGCTGTGTTCCTAATGTAATTAGAATTCCAGTAATTGAGTGATTAACTGTTCAGTAGGCACACTACCTATGGCTTTAAACTATTGAACCTGCTTGTCCTGGTACAAACGCGACAGTACCCTTGACCACAGAAGGAAGAACAGTTGGTGCTCATGGTGGTGGAAGTCCTGTATTGGCCTTGTTTCAGCACCTGGTGGGAAATATCACCTTGATGGAAACGCACACCTGAGGATTTTTTTCTGCCGTCCTTATGACACTCTGGATGGCTTTCTTGTCCCGTGCAGTAGTGTAACCATACCACGCAGTGACACCACCCATCACAACATTGTCTGTGGTGTACCTGGTAAACGTGCGCAAGCCGTTGTGTGCCAATTCTGCATTTCGTAATCCACCCCAGGAATATGGTCATTGGTGTGCTTTCTTGAGCAGGACCTCCATGCTGTGGGTCCTGGAGGGCAGTTGTCCTTGCATCACTGCGTCACCTGGGCAGCTCTTGTTGGTAGTACGGCCATTAAAGGTTGTGTTGACTGCAAACATGATAACCTGCTTGCTGTGTGTGGCTGCACAGCTGGTCCCTGCAGGTGAAGTGAAGTGAAAGTTAGACATGAACACGCCACAGCATACAGTGTGAACAGCCCAAAATTCTTCCTCTGCTTTTAACCCATTCACCACGTGAAGCAGCGGGCAGCCAGGAACACAGCACCCAGGGAGCAGTGTGTGGGGACGGTACCTTGTTCAAGGGAACCTCAGAGGTGCCACTAGCAGTCTAGGGAACTGAACCCATGACTTTCTGATCACAGGGCGAACGCCCTAACCACCAACCACCCAGCTGCCCTAGTCCTGAAAATGTGGAGAGGAATCCCATCTAGGCCAGCTGCCTTCCCAGCTTTCACTCTCCTGATGATTTTACAGACCTCAGACTCAGTTCTCTGGATGCTTGACCTTTTCTGCGGTTGAACTTCCTCCTCTCAAAGCAAATATAAATTAAGTTCAGCTCATCCGGTAAGGAGAAGTTGGTGTTGATGACTCCTCATGGGCCCCAGATCCATTGTATTAGAGGGGGACGTGTTCCCCCACTTTAAAAAATCATTTGTTTCATCCCCCTCACTTATCCACCCACCGATTTGTAAACACGCGAGACGCAGAGTGCAGTGTGCACCCCCTCCCCAATGAAAACACTACACTACAGCTTATCACACCCCGTATCCACGTAGCCACCCCCCCCAGCTCCAGACCCCTCCCCACATTAAAAATGCTTCTGATGCCCCGTGACTCCTCCTAAGTTCCCCCTTCGTCAGTGATGACCCTCTGTCCTCACCACACGTGTGTCAGGTGTCGGAGCCCCATACTGAGTACTTTGTATTTGTTAAATGTTTTTGCAGTTTTGATGGCTTTTTGGTCGTACTTGGCCTTTTGGTAGAGTTAGAGTCCTGGGATCTGAAAGCAGTACTAGATTTCCTTATTATCATTTCAGAAGTCTGAGTTCATCCATGGTTTGGATGCTAATATATCCAGTGATGGTCTTGAGTACACTCCTGGCTGTGATTTCCAGCCCACCCTGAAGCTGTAGGATGAACTGCCTTGGGCTGCTTTGCTAATCTCACGCTACGGTTCATTCGAAGCAGTGTTAGTGTCGGCTCACGGCTGAATGTAAACTGCTGCAGTGAGAATAGCACCAGACCAGAGAAAATCCCAAGCGGTTTCACTACCTTGACAGGTATCACGAAGGTTACTCACGTCTCTGTTAGAATCATAGCACAGCACTCGCTAATATCCCGCTGTGAGGTGGCATGACAGTTCGGCTTGTCAGTCTTACTTGCCGGGGATTGAACGCTGGACAGGAGAATGCTTGGTAGGACTGGTTTCCATCCTCTCCAGCATGATCTAACTAGTTTTGTGACGCCCGCCTGTGGGGTAAATTTCCCCTCTTCCCTGGAGCCTGCTTGTCCTTAGTTAACTTCAGTGTTGCATAGACATCTACAGAAATGTTTCGTGAATCCAAGAGTGTTTGGCGATAATATAACGCTTTTTCACACATGATAATAAAAAAAAAAAAAACTTAAATAGTGCAGAAAATAAAGACCTTTATTATGTGAAAGCCTGGAAAACAGAAAGTCAGTATGTTCTACTGCATGCTGCACACTGCACAACTGTGTGGCTGTCGAATCAGAGCACCTCATTTGTCTCTGAAAGCTTCGAGCCACTTTCCCGAAAAATACAATAAAAGAGAGACCGGTGTTATTATTCACTTCTGTAAAATGCGTTTTGCAAAATGGAGCTCAAAATACCTTTGCTTTCTGTCAAGGACTGCTGCTGAACTGACGATCTCAGATATATGATACAATGATTATAATACACCTATACATGCTACTCATGAGCTCCTGCATGTGTTTGAAAATGAACTAATCTGCACAGCACTGTCTCAGCTGCTTTTTGTTCAGTGTTAAGTGCATTTACATATGCCTCATTACAATGGGTTCATTTGTTAATTTGGATGTAAAGCAGGGATGTACTGGGATCAAAATCTAGCTTTGGACTTTTGTACAGACTGGCGTACCACAATCCTCCACATTCACGTACCCCCAGTGGACATTCACCAGTCACTTTTCTGAAAGCGTCTACCTTGTCCACAGCATTCTTTATTCTTTAATATGTCTTAGAGGTGTATTTTGATTCTGAGCCCAACATTCAATAATTCTGTTTGGTTTTTTTAATATATTAACAGTGTATTGATGCTGCAGAGACCCGATTATAGAGAGCGGAAAAATGAGGCAAATCTGTGCATGCCATTACCAATGTCATTCCGATTTACACATGTAATGACTTTTGACTTTATACTTTTAAATGTGAACAAAAAAGTCTGTGTTCATACACAAGACATGTTTTTAAAAAAGCTAAACTGCCAGGAAAAGTATTCAGACATTTTATTACAACAAACATACAAAACAGTAAACAAATTAAACATGTGAATGTTACAAATCAAAATAAATAATAATGAACTGCACCTGGTGTTATTAGTAAAGATGTTGCGAATGGGAAGATTTTCAACACTGTAAAGGTGAAAGAGCTTCCTGAAGGTTTCAGATACAACAATGGAAAAAAAAAATAAAACCTCTCTGATAAGAAAATTTAAAATCATAGCAATCAACTCAAACATCCCTGTTTGTGAAATTACGGTTAGGTTACTCTCAGCCTAATGATAAGGAATGTAAGAGAGAGGCCAGCAGTCACTTATAAAAAGTTTCAGAAATTGCTACACAAAAAATTTGCACACAAACATTTGGACAAATCAGAACTCATTCATGGCACTATACTCTGGACAGAGAAAACAAAAGTGGAAATCTTTGCCAGTGATTTGTCTTGGCGTGTTTGGAAATGAGAAAGTTTTGCACGTTTCATTCCAGAAACACCAAACCCACAGCGAAGTAGTGAGGTGGGGGAATTATGATGTACGGCTGCTTCTTTGTAAAACATACTGGGGCATTTTACACCACCAAAGGAAATATAAACGGGTTTATGCGCAATGAGGTATTTGAGGAGAATTTAATCTCATTCTCCAAGAAAAGGGAGAGGACGGATATTTTATCACGGCAGCAGTCCCAAACCTCTAGCCAGAATAACTCTGGTTTCTGAGGAAAGTGGAGATACTTGTATGGCTTAACCGATTTCCTGACAATTTCCTGAAAATGTATGAGCCCAAAGCCATTTTAATACATGAACTTGCCCTTTCATAGTACACAGCAGGAGAGTTTCCGAGTCTGACACATTCAAAAAATACTCTGTATTGCTTAGGTGGGGGTGGGGCCCGGACAAAGGGTGCAGGAGTTAGAGCATGATGTCATCACATAGCTGGTCATTTGTAATCTGTAATTTGGTCACAAATAACCGAGCCTCTTGGCGTTCTGTGAATTTGTCTGACAGTTTTATTCCTAAAGTTCCCGAATACAGTTGTCTTTCCGGTTTATTACTTTCGCTGGCGTCTTTGTGAATTAACGATCCATCTTCTTCACCCTCGGATGTTCTTTTTCTTCCAGCCACTCGCACAGGAACATCAATACACCCACTTGCTCACCATGAATTCTCTGGAACATGACCTGGTCTGTTCATGCATTACACTGCCTTTGAAGTGGGGGGCTGAAAAGGTGAATCTGTTCAGTATCTGAATGATTCAGACATTAGTGTCCGCGCATACAGCTCCTCCATGTAATGTTTAAAAAAGTTCTGGATTTCAGTGCATGTGTTAAAGGGCTTCACCAGAGGAACCCTTGTTAACGTGAAACTGTGTTCTGTCTGCTGAACTGAGACCCCAGAGAGAACACCTGACAGCCATTTGGTCCGGAGAGTTCAGCAAACTGCCTTTGACTGTGTCAGAAAGAAACAGAGTTTCAGAAAGTGGAACAACCAAAACAGGTCTGCCTGTGGTAGCTCTGAACACACACACACACACACACACACACACACACACGCACACACACGCACACACACACACACACGCACACACACACACACACGCACACACACACACACACGCACACACAGAAAAGTGCCAACTTGAGTACTGCTCTCATAGTGCAGGCCAAAGGATGTCTGCTGAAAATTCTAATAAAGCATCAGTGATGTCAGGAACTAGGGGTTGCATTGCACTAGTAGATACGAGGACTCACTCTGCCCTTTTTGTGCACTGAGGCACTCTTTAACAAATTGCTTTCAACTGGACAGATACATTTTTCAAATGCCTTTTTGTGCATAAGGTGCCTCAGATCTTTTTTTTTGTGCTCCAGGCAGCCTGAATTGGAAGAAGTTTAAATTCATAGCAGTCAGTTAGTCTACATGTCAAGCATTTTGGTGCTTGATGACTCTGAAATTGGACGATCCACACTGGTAGCAGGTCAAATTGTGTTTCACATGACGGGTAAACAGAAAAAAATGAACTAGAATGCTAAACATTGGGGTAAAATTTAAACATGATGCTGCTCAAAGGCAATTACTTCATCCCAACTGTAACTACTAACAGTGGCTGTATAACAAATAGCTTTTAATTTGGGGTGTCTAAATACTTTCTCCCTGTCCGTTTAGGTTTTTTTTTTTTTCATCTCTATTTTTATGTACTTTTTTGTTCATATTTATTATTATAATGACATTGTGGATGTAAATTTGAAGTGAATATATGCAGTGGAAGTGCATGAATAACAAAAAAACAAGAGTGTCTGAATACTTGTCATCTCTCATTGTATATGATCAGGCTAATACTGATTTGGATCCCAAGCCTTTGAACAAAGTAAGCCCCAAAATGTGTGACTTTCTAAAGTACAGTGGCCCAACTCACAACGTGAACTTCTTTCTCTGCATTAAGTGAAACGGGGGGCTGCCACCAATGAGGGGCGCACGGGGGGTGGTGGTGTGTGGGGACAGTACCTTACTCAAGGGTGCCTCAGTAACGCCACTAGCAGTCCTGGGATTTGAACCCACAACCTTCTGACTGCAGGGGCAAAACTTTAACCACAAGGCCACCAGCTGCCTCCAAATAAAAGACCCATGATTTGAGTTTGGGTGTGTGTACCATAACCCCCCTCCCGTGATCCACTCACTTTATTCTGACCACAAACAACGATCAGAGCAAAGGCAGGACATATTGGCAACATAGCTTTAATTTTCCATTCGCTGTTAACAGACATGTTTTATGTTTTCAATACTATATTGAAATCATTACCCCTGTAATATATTTATTATAATAGTACAATCAATTATGTCAAATGAGATCAATAAAACATGATTTGTGGAGATTTTTGATGCAATACAATATACTCTCATATTCCATCTCCTTCTCTCTCTCTTGCTCTCTCTCTTACTGAGGTCTGAGATCACAGTCAACCAGGTCAACACAAAGACATAGCTGAGGTGAATTTTTCAGAAAATCCCCTATGACAAATCAATCTCTAAGGTAAAATCAGACATAACATCACTGACCAGAGGTGTTTCTGAGTGTCTGAGTCACTCTTGCTCTCCAATATGGCTGACTAGTCAGAGAGTCTGTGGTGGGCTTAGAGGACCATACAGATGAGCAACAATGGAGGTGCAGGCCAGCTTTAACTTCCACAAGCCTCTTGGGACAATGTTTACCACTCTTGCCCAACCCCCCAGACCCACCCCCCTGATCTCTGACCTCCAGCAACAAGGCAGCAATTAGTCTGCACCTGTGCACCAGGGCGGGTGGAGTCAACAGTTCAATTAAAGCAACAAAACACACCCACTAATCTCATCAGTGTGCCACTTTTTCATTATGGGCTCACTCTTCAAAGCTTCCTTTGTATTCCAGTAAGGGGATTGCCCCCTCTTCCCACCCAGCCCAGTGCCTCTTTTATGTGTTAATTAAATTTGAAGTCTCAGTGGGAAAAAGGGGGTTTAAAAGGAGGTCTAAAAGGATTCAAGTGCAGAGATATCAAATACTGTCACAACACGAGTAATGGAGGATGAGAAGGGGGTGCAAATGCAAAACATCGACTCTTGGTTGCTTTGATGCATTTCTCACGTCACCCTTAACATTTGCAAAACAGTGAGGGCATTTCTCAGAACATACGGTGCAAAAAGCAAAGCATCATGGATTACCTGCAAAAGCAAGTAACCTGCCGAGAATCCTTAGTCCATCTCTCAAAAGCAAATGTTTATGCCAATGAACATATCATTGCCAAAAGCCCAAGTCCATGAATCATGGTTCATGGACAAGACATTCAAAATGTTTAGTCATGTTGTCAATGTAACACTTGCACTCTATAAGCATTTTCTGATGTAAACTCTGCAAAACCTCTGAATGACAAGGGCAGGAAACACCACAGAAAAAGAAAAAAAATGACACATCACTAATTTCAAAAACAATATTTTAATGTTTGTATGGTGACAAACCATGCACTGCAGTTGCAGTCTAGAAAAAAAAAAAACAGTACAATGCCTGATGCATAACATTATATACAGTACAATGCCTGATGTATAACATGATATACATAATAGAAAATGAAAAATGAGCTACAAAATTAAAAAGGGAAACAATTTATACATGTACACGCGTTCTATAATCGCTGACGATCCGGTATGTTCTCATCCACATCACAATGGATCTCTTCCTTTGCAATGCGGCATTGAAAGAATCCTCTAGAATGTCTTATCCAGCCTCTGCAGGCCTCTGCTGTGATATCCTCACATCCATGGCAGCAAGTAGTGTCATCTGCGTTTGTGGGTTACGATCATATACCTTCCACCCCCAAGCTAAGAAGAACTCCTCAGCAGATGTTGGGTGTTGTGTGGCCCCACAAGAGGGATATGAGTTAAGAGTAACTCTCTGTCCAATCACATTACGTCCATGTCTCCTTCCTTTGTCCGAGTTGAAGCCAGCCTCATCCAGGTATATGAAAGTGGTTCCCTTAATTCCAGTTCCATTATACACTGTATTGAACAAGGTACTACAGTAATGTAAAATGCATTTTCATTTTGGAGACAACGTAGCCAAATCGAACATAGTCATGTTGCTTTTACAGCTGTAGCAAATGCGTCGAGGTGAAACTAACTGTACTACATTTATTGCAAGTCGATACGCAGTGTTGTACTATTTACTGCAAAGTAAATTACTGTTACAGTATTACTGCATTTGCTCAGCGCTGTTTTACCTGCACATACTGGGACCGAAGTTTCTTTACACAAAGACATTGATAATGTTAATCTATAGCTCCTTTAGTCTTATGGCATTATTTGCTATGACCATGAGGATCCAGTTGTCCTCAAATTTGCCTGCACTTTCTGACCTGCTTCGGCCATTGGAATGCCATGATTTAAAACATGGTCCAGAGCTGTGGCCCTTATTTCATTAGGAACTGGCCTACGTATTGGACCTCTACTACCTCCTCTGTTTTGTCTCCTTATACCATGCACCCGGACTCGTCTTGGTCTGGGCTGTTGGCCCATATCATTTTCTTGGTGTTCTTTCATTTGTGGGTTGTGTTTCTTTGCTGTTCTTCCACACTGCACTGTGCCTGTCTTTATATCCTCGCCAGCTGAAGTTTCAGGAGCAGTTTTAGAGGACTGCTTAGTGACTGGTTGATTGGTTGATCTAAGACCTCACACATTCCCCTCATCACGTTTCACCTGAGAGCTATTATAGGTAGTGAAGGAATCACCTGCATTATGAATACATTTACCAAAATGTTCTAGAAAATATACTTGACGGTTTGTGATAACTAGTTCAACACTATTGAATGCAATGACTTAAACAATGAAACAATGACAAGTTGGTCTGGACTGTAAGACTATTCAACTGAGGGCTAGTACAATGTATTTTGCGCATAAGTGTCTGCGTAAGTGTACTTAAGGATTTGCAAAATGACAAAATAAACAAGAGACTGCTATTATGATGTGCACAAGTCACTAGAGGATATGGAAACTGAACAAGCAGTTTTGAGGATTTCAGTTCTGTTCTGAGAAATGCACCGAAGCAACTGAAAAAAACTGTAACTGAATATAGCTAACAAAAATAAAGACAGAGAAATCAAAGACTGAATAGGAATATACACATAACAGGCAGACACGGGACTGGACGATGAATGGGGTAGTGGTAGACCAACAAAGGGGGAAAGACTCACAAAGGTGTACAACAGGTCCAACCAGGAACAGCAGAGTGCCTGGAACAGGGGCATGAACAGGGATCAAAATATAAGAATAAATCAAGAACAGACTGGGGCAGGCACAAGACAGGACATGACCAATATCAAATTTGATGTATTAGGGGTAATAATTAGAGTAAGTATAAATGGGAATAAGGGTGGCATGAAAGATCTTTCACCCTAGTCAGAAATTGTTATGGTTTTAAAACATCTATGAATAGTTTTACATAGAGACTTACAGCAAGAAAGACAATGAAAGAGCTTAAAGACAAAGACGTTCGGAGAAAATTCAGAGAAACCCAGGAAATTTAAAGAAGAACGAAAGCGAGAGTGGTGAATTGGTGAGAGAGCAGGAGAGTGGGAGAGAGTGAAAGCAGTGATGGGGAAAATGTGTTCTGTCTGCTGAACTGAGACTCCAAACAGAGAGAACGTTTGACAGCCATTTGGTCAGAAGAGTTCAGCAGACTGCCTTTGACTGTGTCAGAAAGAAACAGAGCTCCAGAAAGTGGAACAACCAAAACAGGTCTGCCTGTGGTAGCTCTGAAGACACACACACACACACACACACAAACACACACACACACAAACACACACAAACACACACACACACACACACACACACCCACACACACACACACACACACACACACACACACACACACA
>JBBIGA010117965.1:0-10125 GCA_037576975.1 Alestes dentex | reverse complement strand
ACTTTAGTTTCTTTTTTACAAAAATAAGGCACAAGAATATTTTCACATTTTCATCGACTATGTAGTGAAAACAGCAAGCAAACTCACAGTGAAAACTTGCACTGACTAATTATGTAGAGCAGCAGGTTGGTGCCGAGCACCGCCGACATGCCGTCTTTGTCCGATCTACAATTCGCAGCCGAATCTGAATCGCTCAAACGAGCAGGTTTGTCACTCACACGAGTGGGATAGCGCTCCCTGAACGACAGTAATGAGTGAATCCAACAGTCAAACACAGCTGAATCACTCATATGAGCGGAAAGGGGGATTCAAATCCAGCTGAATATAAATATCAGACTTGTTCATACACTCGCCGCTGATTAGACTTCACTAACCGAAAGAATGTAGCCCAATCCTTCATTTGACCACACTGCCTTTATTTCACGTTCAAAATATGCACACCCCACATCCACAGTGTCTGATGAAAAAAAAACTATTAAAAATAACAGCCCAATAATTCATGCACAATAATGAATATTTGGGCTATACCCACGGAAAATGTTTTTGTCTGTCTGTCTGTGTGCAAAATAACTTGAAAAGTACTGCATGGATTGGATTAAACTTTCGGACAGTGTGGGTATTAGGTCGATGACCCATGTACCGTGACGGTTCGGTACAAATACATGTACCGTTACAGCCCTAATCATACCTAATCGTGGTATTTGTTGTATGTAGCTGGCTGGCCCTCACAGATCCTAAAGATGTGGCTCGTGTGGAGAGCAAGACAGTCATAGTGACTAAACAGCAGAGAGACACTATTCCCATTCCGAGCAATGGTGTCAAGAGCCAGCTTGGCAACTGGATGAGTGAGAATGACTTTCAGAAAGCAAGACAGGACCGTTTTCCTGCCTGCATGACAGGTTAGTTGAGTTTCAAACTTGTTGTCTCTGGAGGAAGGTTACTGCTTTGTCTACTAACCCGACTTTAAAGGTTAATGTGTTTTGATTATGACGCTTGGCTTCTGTTTTAGGTCTTGAGCAAGAAAGCCAGAGAAAGTAAGACTTATATGAGGCGCATGTGAAAATAACAATGTTAATATTTCACCTTTCTTCGTATTTTCTTTCATTGCAAGAATGTTGTTTCATGAGCTTGAGCCTGTGTGCTCTTTTACCATGTAATTATGCATATAACTTAGACTACTACCCTTATTGCCCTCCTGAATTATTGGTACTCTTGATCTTTTTTTAGCAAGTGTTCTCCATGCTGAGCATCATCATAAAATAGTTTATATATAAATCTAGCAATACCTGTATACAGAAAAAGACCTCTAATGGCCTTTTAAATTTCAAGGCTCAAGAGGCCTTTATTGAAGTTTTTTCCCTTTTTCTAATGATTTTTTAGGGATGCAGAACTGTCAACAGCCCTCTTTCCAATGTTCTTCGCCATATCATTACTCATAGACATCTGGTTAATTGTTAGTGGTTATTCCTCACAGATATTTTAGCTGTGTCATAGAGTTATGTTTTTATAGTTTTCATTTTTAGGTTAGTTATTTTGACATTATCATATTTGCCAAAATGTGTGAAATCAGAAAATCCACAATATGTGTCTTAATGTAACTTTCTTTCTCTTTTTTTCACATAGGTCGGGCAATGTATGTTATCCCTTTCAGTATGGGTCCAGTTAACTCCCCACTGGCTAAATTTGGTGTTCAGGTAACAGACTCCCCATATGTGGTAGCCAGCATGGGAATTATGACTCGTACAGGCACACCTGTCTTGGAGAAGCTTGCACAGGGTGTAGAGTTTGTGCGTTGCCAGCATTCAGTGGGCAGACCTCTGCCACTAAAAGGTACCAACATTGTATTCTATAAAATGCCCTCCAGAATGATTGGTAAAGAGCAGAGAAAAAGAGTATGAATATCTATAAAGAAGTAAAGTAAAGTAAAACTATGTCATATACTTTCATTAAACATATCCACAGCAGATTTATATCCATAGTATCTTTTGACTTTGTACACAGAAAATATGCATTTGTAAGTTTAAACAAAATAGTCTGTAAAATAAGGGGAAATAAGTATTTTGATGCCACAAATCACTGCACTTTAGTTTTGGCCCATTCTTTCATATATTTTCAATGGCATTCAAGCCAGGAGACCGGCTGGGCTATGCATTTCCAGTGACTGCTGGCTTCTCTTTTACCTTATCGTTAGTCTGAGACTGTGTCTTGTCTTGCATGCATGCAAAAATCATGTTTTATAAAAGGGGCACCTGGCTTAGGGTCTTTGAAAACACCGATTGATCTCTGGGGATTAAAAAAACACCTGTGCAAGAGGTCATTTATTTCAGCAGAAAATAACACAAGTTAATGTTAAATAAATGCCAACAAAAAAAATAATCAAGATTTTTTTTTTGTTTCTGAAAAGTAGATATTGTATGAGAATACAGGTTTGATTCCAGATTTCTCATCTATGCCTTCAGTCACTAAATCTGTTTGAGAAATTCCATTTGCAGGACACCTGCTCTAATTTAATGATGTATTGATTGAGCCAAATCAGGAGTTTGATGGTAACTACAAGTAAAACTGGGCTGTTTACTGTATCAATGTTATTGTTTTTTATTCTATTCTTTTTTTTTGAGGAAAATAGCACTTACTACAGGTAAGGTAAACCGTTTTTAAATACATTTTCTTAGGTTCCTAAGACTTGCACAGTACTGCAGTTGATAGAAATGTCAAGTTTGTTTTACTTAAGTTCTGCAAGCATTGTAGTAGTAGTAGTAGTCATAGTCGTAGTAGTGGTAGTGTAATGGTAGTGTTATTTCACTGTTAGGGATAAAGTCCATTGTGGAATGGTCTTTGGTCCCTTTATTTGTTCTCTTGCCTCGTCACATGAAAGAAGACCTCTTGACAAAGAAATCTTAAATGTAGGGGTGCCAGTAATTGGGACATGATTTTGAAAAATATGCAACGGTTTTATCTCATTGTATGTTTTTCTTGTATATATAATTATATACAGCTTCGGAAAAAAATAAGAGACCACTGCAAAAATACAACTTTGCTTAGTTTTTAAGAACTGCTGACAATATTTCAAGATAAATATATTGTTCTTTAAAGCGTAATTTTATAGGAAATGAAAATACATCAAAATAAGAGAAAAGATGCAATGTTTAAAGAACTTGAATAATTCAAAGAAAACAAATCTCTTGGTCACTCTTAAACAAAATGGTCACATTGCAAGAAAAGAGTGTTGATTACAGCAGTGGTTTTTTTTTTTTGTTTGTTTGGTTTTTTTTTTATTTTTCCTCATTAAATAAGATTTGATTCAGGTGATCACCTAATCAGTACCTCATAAAGCAGAATGACGAGTGCTTGTGTAGAAATTTAACAGACACTGGCATGGAATCGTTGTCATACTCATAGAGATGCTGATTTAAAAAATCAATTGCAGTGGAGATTCGTTCCTAAATCGAAACACACCCTAGCCTGAGTTAGTAACCCATCCTAACACAGTTGTAAAATCTATAAACACAACAAAGAAAAAATGACAAAATAATGAGTGTAAAAAAATTGTTCAGAAGCCATGATTAAGGCCAAAAAGTCGGCAAACAAAGCAACACCAATGGAACACTTGTGCTTAGGTAAGCAACTCCCTCACAAATACGGCGCATTACTGCATATTCTGTGCATTCTGGGTATTCTTCCGCTGCGTGCCATTAAACTAGTTCGCCCACTTGAGTGTCGTAAACTCGAAACGTCGTATGAAGAGGGCCTCGTAACTCGAGGACCCCCTGTATTGTATATTATTTTGTGTGATCATGTGGTCTTTGGGACGCATTATATTTCTGCATTTGTCAGTCTGTGAACAAATCTGAATAATGTGCAGGTTTAGACCAACATGCTATACAACATAGTGAAAACATACTAGCACGTAAAATTTTGTGTGCGCGCTCTGGGGGGGTGTTGCTTTTACTATACTTCGAGCTTTTGACTTATATCCTGCCACGTGAAGAGGTCAATGTTTACATAATGTTTAAACTGTTTACCTTTCCTTGCTCAGTTGGTAACTGTATGAACCCAATCACTGCTCTTGCAAAGACTAGAAGGACAAGGTCTACATGCATGTCTATCTGTCAGTCTTTGCGTTGTCTAGTGTGTAGCCATCCCAGATCAGGCTTTACTTTGAACTGAGGGATTTGTGGCTAAATACTGCCAGCTGAGCCTATGCGATACCTAAGCAGGCTGCTTGATTGCAGCAAAATTATTATTGGCTTTGGAAGCATTTATTGAAATTAAAAAAAAAAACTTTTTAGCAGTGGATTTTCTTGAACTTTTAAATACAATTAAAAAGTGAAATAAGAATAATATATCTAAAAACTGTAAAACATAATAAATAGAAATATATAAATATATAATTATGAAAATATAAAAAATTAGTAAGATTACTTAAGATGTTGAGACAATGAGCAGCTGAGTGGCCTAGTGGTTAGGGTGTTGCCCCTGTGATCAGAAGGTTGTGGGTTTAAACCCCAGGACTGCTAGTGGTACCACTGAGGTACCCATGAGCAAGGTTCCGTCCCCACACACCACTCTCTGGGCACCTCACATAGGTGACAGCCCACTGCTTCACTTTGAGTAAAATGCAGAGAAAGAATTGCACATTATTAACACTGTGCTGTGTTGTGTTCACGTGGGACTATAAGGGGCCACTTTACTTTACTTTAAATTAATTCACTTACATAACTTACTGATTTTGGAATCATTTATTAAACAAAAAAAAACTTTAATAGTAGACTTTTACATATAAATTATCTTAAAAACAAGAAGTGGTATAAATAGAATGTATATTATAAGTAATGTAAACATAATAAATAAAAATACATTATATATATAATTATACATATATATACATGAACTATGTTGTGACATTAGTTCACATCCATGACTTACTGAAAACACCTATATTCAGTGTATAGAAACAATAAATAAAAATAAATTAGACCCCCAAAAATCTGTTTTGACTCCAATCCTTAATGAGTCAGGAACATAAAAATGAACAAATCTTTTTTTGGTGTCATGCTGTAGCCATGGTCTGATGCTTAGTGATTAAGTATGAATCAGCTCACTCCCAGTTGTTGATGGTTGTAGGGAGTTGATTTCTTTTGATTTCGTTGATGTGTTGATTGTGTTTAGCAGTGTGTTGATTTAGTCGGGCCAAAATGCACAGGGAAAAATGTCTGGACATGTAGCCACTACGACTTTATTAGTTCTGTCAAGCTGATGATTAGTATGCCTTTCTCATGAATAAAAGTAACAGAAGTTGCATGACTACTTCAAAACGTGCTGGAGAGTTTGAAACAAATAATGAAATTTGTTAATATTTCTTCTTGAGATTGTACACAGTATACTTCTAAGAAACATAAAATAATAAGTAAAATATTTCTCCTTCCACTTAGCTCCGTTAGTGAACCAGTGGCCTTGTAACCCAGAGAAGGTGTTGATCGCACATCTCCCAGACAGCAGGCAGATCCTGTCTTTCGGAAGTGGCTATGGTGGGAATTCACTCCTTGGAAAGAAGTGTTTTGCCCTCCGGATTGCCTCTCGCATTGCCAAAGATGAGGGTTGGCTGGCTGAACATATGCTGGTGATTATATTAATTGTTTAAAAAGTAACTGATCTTGCTAATCAGCGGACATATATGGTCTAAGCGTATACCTCTGTTCATATGTAAGCAGACTTAACTTTATTACTCTTTCTTTTTTTCTTTTACTGTCAGATTTTGGGAATCACAAATCCTCAGGGTGTCAAACGATACATTGCAGCAGCTTTCCCAAGTGCTTGTGGGAAAACCAACCTGGCCATGATGAAGCCAGCATTGCCTGGTTGGAAGGTGGAATGTGTGGGAGATGATATTGCCTGGATGAAGTTTGACAGTCAGGGTAAGAGAACTTGGAGAGAAGTCATAGTGGTTATGCTTTAATTGTTGTATTAATGTTCATAGGCTGGCATCATGTTTTAAATTAAAAAAGCAAAAACGCAGCATCACTAACATACCTTTACTGTCCTGCAAGTGAGACTGTCTTCTGGCTGTTTCCAGAGAATATGATTTTTTGCTACATTTGTTAAAGCAACCAACAGAATGCTCCAGTGTCTCTTGTGGGGTGTAGTAGCAGGTGTATAGCGCAAAAAACACTAACTGGAAATAAAGTGGTGCCTCTCCAGCTGCTGGGAAATGTGGTATTGCTATTCAAGGAAAACTTCCAAATCATCTTTATACTCCTACCCTGCAAACACATACATAACAAAACATAGACAAAAGGGAAGCTAAGATAAGAGGCTGCATACATGGTTGATAAAGAGGGTTCCAAAAGTCAGTTAAGACTAGGATGAATTCATGTGTAATTTTGTATTTCCAAGTAATTTTCTATGAGGGTATTAACTATCTTCAGGAGGGTGGTTAATAATTATTGAAGAATGTAGTGTATGCACAAAAGTGCACACAATATTTAGCAGTCACAGCTGCATTTTGAAGCATCAAGACAGACAGTACTAATATCAATTAGGTGGAAAGTTGATACACATTTAAGAGTTAGGAATCAATGCTTTTATTACCATCTGTGCTTCTCCTTTGTCAAAAAGTATTAGCCAGTCCTGTTATGAATAAACCAATTTAAGAATTTCTCTTGATATCTTATAATATGGTTGTTGGTGTATGATAATCTAGTGGATTAAAAGTGCATGCTTGATGCTCTCACAAATCTTAAATATTTATCTCATATTTGTTTCAAAGCTAATACTCACCTTGAATTGTTTGCAGAAATGAATTAATATGAATAAGCAGCATGTTAAGGTAGTGGTATTACATGAGTTACTTCGGGTGTGTTGGATTTATCATTAATAGCTAAGGTCTAAGAGCTGTTGTCATGTAAAGCAGAGGTTCTTAGCTTCTATACTTTGGTCCTGGGGTCTATAACTCTTCTCTGCTTAGACTGAGAAATATCCTCCCACAACACAATGGACTGAACACGCAAAGATGTTATGTAATTAGCCTGTTAAATGAACAGTGTGTAAAAGGAAAGCATGGGTTCCCAATACTGATGCAGAAACACCTCTGTTTGTTTTTTAGGTAAACTCAGAGCTATTAACCCAGAGAATGGGTTCTTTGGTGTTGCCCCTGGCACCTCAATGAAGACGAACCCTTATGCCATGGAAACAATTTCCAAAAATACAATATTCACAAATGTAGGTGAGACAAGCGATGGTGGAGTTTGGTGGGAGGGTCTTGAACCACCTCTTTCTAATATCACTTTAACCGACTGGCATGGAAGGTCCTGGAGGACTGGTGAGATTGACTTCTGAGACTATTATTTTGTAGCGGTTATAGTTTGGAATACATTGTATAAACCCACTGTCATGGCTTTTAGGTCCACTTTAAGACTGTAATCTATTGCACATTTTGTATTAGCCATTCTCTAGTATTGGTGTCATCATAACCAATTTGGAGACATCACCAAAGCGTGCTGGGCCTAGACCCCGCCCTCGACGTAGTGGTGGATATGAATACAAATTTGCAGTCCTTATAGGCTCATCATTCCCACTGTGTAGTCTCTTCCTTTGCAGATAAAGGCATGCTTAATATGACTGTTTTAGTAATTAAATTCGGTGTGCTTTTTTTTTCAGGTTCTTCTACAGTGTGTGCGCACCCTAACTCCAGATTCTGTGCCCCTGCGGCCCAGTGTCCTATCATAGATCCTCTCTGGGAGAGTGATGAAGGAGTGCCTATTGATGCCATCATATTTGGTGGCAGAAGACCAGAAGGTAGTTACCATAGACTTTTCTCTTTTCATAGTACAAAACACATTGTAACATAATTGTGTTGGCTTCTCTTGGTGAAAACCTGTCGTATCAGAAGCAGTGCTTATGTGGCATTTGTAGTTGTTACTGACATTCATTTGTAATTAACTTGCTTGTTTAAAGAGTAAGCTAACAAAAGCTCATTGCAGTGTCCAAACTGTTCATTTTAAAGCTAAACAACTGATGATCTTTCCCTGTCTCATTCTATCTCAGGAGTACCACTAGTGTATGAGGCTTTTAACTGGCGCCATGGAGTGTTTGTGGGTGCTGCCATGAGATCTGAATCTACAGCAGCTGCAGAACATAAAGGTACATCCACTGGTTTTCTGAATAATTCTGAATGGTTTGATACAATATAGTACACAATAGAGAATCTCAGACTTTTATTACAGTAGTTGAAATGTTTAAAGGAAGTTTAAAGGAATTGTGAGATGACCCTCTCCTACAATTTTTTTTGTCATTCAGGTAAAGTGGTCATGCATGATCCTTTTGCTATGCGCCCTTTCTTTGGATACAACTTTGGTGACTATCTGGCCCACTGGCTAAGCATGGAGACAAGGAAGGACCCCACTCAGCTCCCAAAGATATTCCATGTCAACTGGTTCAGGAAAGATCCACAGACCAATTCTTTTTTATGGCCTGGTTTTGGCGAAAATGCTCGAGTCCTTGAGTGGATCTTTCGTCGATGTGGCCGCATCACAGAAGATGAAGCTGCTAAAAAGAGCATTATAGGTTGGGTGCCTCAAGAGGGTACCATCAACACAGAAGGTTTGGGAAAGAAAGTAGATATGGCTGCACTCTTTGATCTTCCTAAACATTTCTGGCAGAAAGAAGCCCAAGAGCTTCGAGCTTACTTCACTCAGCAGGTGGGGGTTGACCTGCCTAAGCAGGTGGAGGGTGAGCTGAGAGCACTGGAAGAGAGAGTGAAAAATTAAGGAAAGACAAGTTTAGTAAGGCACAGGATTGATTGAAGGAAAAAAAAGCTTCTATCTGTAATATAGAAGACCAGTCACATAAATTAAGGTGTGGGATATTGCTGAGTAAGAGCATCAGATTTGATTGTGTTCTGTGAACCTTACTTTTTAAGGTGTAAAAAGGACCTGAAGGACTGAACCAAAAATGTGTAGAATATGTAGAGTGTAGAATTCAGGGTATTTGTGAAATTGAGCCAGATGTTAACATATTTAAGATGTAATCTGATTTAATAAATGACCTATATTGTATCATTTTTTTGTATTGATTTTTTCGGCCTAATAAATATTCAGGGAAAAAAACTTGATGGTGTTTTAGGGCATTAGTGACTAAGCATATTTTGAGGATTATACTCATCCAGTTAATTAAGCATTAGAAAATACAAATTGATGTGCAGCTCAACAGTTATGGGATTCAGTGCCACAACCATAAATAAATACATACATACATAAATACAGGGAGGAACATAAGTATATGGGTCATTCTACAGATTTGATGCCATTTCAGTAGGTTCAGTGTCCCAAGATGTAATGCTGCTACAACTTTTCATAACATTCATAAATCTACATTTGAACTGCAACATTTCAAATGACCTGTTTTTTTTAATAATTAGCAGAGGAAAAAAAATGTATAATGACATTAATTTCAACCTTTATATTTGTGTTTTTCCAAAGAGTACGAAGAATTTTGCCTGCCCCCATTGTCCATCCTACCAACAGCATGGTCAATTTTGAGTTAATAATGTTAAATAATAATTTTTTTGGGGGGGGGGGAATTAGGCACTGCTAACCCCTTCCCATGTACAATATATTATCTTTGGAAAAGGGATTGAATTTAAGGGAAATGTAAGTATTTTTCTCAGTCCCTGAGTTTAATTCAACCCCGTAACGAAACCACCACAACCCCATTTCATAAAATAATGGTTTGATCCTGTGACATCATTTATGAGAAAGGGGAATCATCAAAGTCTCTTGAACAGCATGGTGTGGTAAACTACTTTCTCAGTTCTCATAAATATTTTATGGTTTTTATGAACATATAGGTTCCGTCAAGCTTAGACGTTCGACACTGTTGGGGGGGGAAAGCTCATAGTATAGAAGGTTTTATCAAAAAGTATTTTTTATAGCTATAAAATATAACAATATCTAAACCAAATAATGCTGTGTCATCCTGCTAGCTGCTAGCGTTAAGAATTAGCATTAGATTAAGAAGAAATCTTCAACCCTATCACATTCAACCCCATTAAATTTTTCAGTGTTATGTGGTTGAATGACTGCTACAGGGATGAATATCTTTGCAATATTTAATGTATATTCATATACA
>JBBIGA010117964.1:0-10125 GCA_037576975.1 Alestes dentex | reverse complement strand
CAGCTGCATTGTGGAGAGCACACTGACCAGCTGCATCACTGCATGGTATGGCAGCACCACTGCTATGGACCGAAAACACCTGCAGAGAGTGATAACAACTGCAGAGAAGATCATCATGACTCCGCTGCCCTCTCTGCAGAGCATCTACCACCGCAGAGTCCAGAGGAGAGCTGCCTCCATTCTCAGAGACCCCACACACTCCCAACATGGACTGTTCACACTCCTGCCCTCGGGACGAAGGTTCAGAAGTGTGAAATCTAGAACCTCCTGACTCAATAACTCCTTCTTCCCTACTGCCATCAGACTCCTGAACAGCTGACCTACCTCATACTGTAATTTTGCAAATTGGTCACTTTGCACATTAAGCTCTTTTTGCACATTAAGCTCCTTTGCACATCTACCTCAGACTGTAATTTTTCTGCTCCTTTGCACATTTCTTTCATTGCACAGTTGATATTTATCCACACCTGCACATCACTTTTTCACTTACTTATTTTTAATCTTTATTTCTGCTGTTTTTACACACACACACACACACACACACCCACACATATATATTTTTTCTAATGTTATTTTTTATTTTATTTTATTCTATTTTTATTTGATTTTACTTCTATTTTATTTTATTTATTAACACTTAACTCTGCATTTGTGTGTGGACAGCAAAGAAAGAATTTCATTGCACAGAGAAATGCAATTTCTTCTGTACATATGACAATAAACGCTTTGAATCTTGAATCTTGAATCTCAACAGAGACATCTCTTTCTCACTCTACAGGCTGACCAGAGGAGTATGGATTCCCTTTTTGAGACTTGGTTCCTCCTGAGTTTTCTTCTTCCAGCTTTAGGGAGTTTTTCCTCGCCACTGTCACCTTTGGTTTGCTCGGTCCGAGCTCAGACCTGGATTCAACATTGGTTGTAAAAAGCACTATATAAACAAACCTAACCCTAACTGAAAATGTAATTGATTACGGGTAGTGAGGGGTCTCCCTTTAATTTCTTGCATGTGTGTTAGACATTCAGTGGTTTAAGAATCTCTTAAATATAGTACAAATATATTGTTATAGTTTATATTATTATTCCAGAGGAATAAGGAAACATAAACTCAATAAACTGTTGTTCTTGGTAATGATTTAATTATAGAAACAGTATTATACAAGTGGCAGTGAATTTATACAGTTTGGATATGAGGATATGAGGATGGTGCATATGAGGGTCTCGTGTCATGATAACATCAACCATGCCGGTAATCTCTTAAATGTATTGTTTGTTCCCAGGTGAAACTAATCCAGTTCAATAGACATTCAGTCTGCAATTAAATGACGATGTGGTAGGGACTTACCATAGCAGGAGTGGCCATCTCCGCTGTAGCCCTGGTGGCACTGGCAGAAATATGAGCCTATGATATTTCCACAACGAGCATTCACGTCGCAGCTGTGAATTCCTGATACACACTCGTTCACATCTACACAACACCACAATTAAGACAATGATAAACAGCTATCAGTATTCATAATTAACTCTAATCTAGGATTATTCTACCGTGTGTGTCCTGTGAAATCATTTGCTGGACTTGAGATGGTGTTAAAAAAAGAGAAAAAACGATGCATTTTCACCTGTGCAGTGGGTTCCATTGCCATGGTATCCATGAGGACATACACACTTGTAGCTCCCCAGTGTGTTCTCACACTCTCCTCGATTAGAGCACACACCTACCTGCTCAACACACTCATCAACATCTAAAGAAAAGAAATAATCACAAAATGATCACTAGAATACATTTTCGCTGCTCTTATACAAATCATTGTATCTAAATTATTGCTTTGTTTTATTTTTTATAATTTCAGAATAATTTGAAGAATGGACTTTTAATAGAATCCAAAACTACTTGGGAAAAAGTAGTTTTACATTAACTTCCATGATAATTCTTAGACAGGTGAACAGGTGAAATATGCAATCAGTGAATATTTTATGAGTGTCATTAAAATTTTATTTATTAAAATCTTTTTTTAATGTTGTATTACAATACCAGTACATACATGTAAGTTAAAACATAGAGCACCTAAATAGAAAAATAATTGCAAGAAAGAGAGAGAGAGAGAGAAAGGGAGAGAGAGAGAGAGAGTGCTAGAATGATGAGAAGCACATGGATGCAATGAGGAATTGTGTTAAAATCAGCCAGGGCATAAAGCTGCTCAGTTGGTTCTTGTACAGAGAAAACACACAAAGAATTAAAGAGTAATGAGGCAGCTCACTGCTAGGCAGCCTACATAGACTTAAAAAAGGTCATGGCACTTATCTTTAGATAAGCTAAGCTAAGCTAAGCTAAGCTAAGATAAACCTCTATTAGTCGCACAAGTGGGAAATTTGCTAGAGTTTAGTATTTTTATGATTTTCATGCAGATTGTATTAACTGTCAATTAATAGCAAATTCAATACAAATTCAAAAATTAAGCTAGATGTCAAAACCAGGCATTGATACCTTCATTACGCAATAAACATGTCTGAAAGTGGTAAACAAAAAAAAGTATGTGTTAGTTCAAGCAGGGTGAAAGAAATTCTAACTTTATGACAAAACTTGAAGAGTTATGTGTTCGGCATGGCAATCGTGGTCACACTGCCCTCTGTGGATTGTAGCAAGAGCTAAATGATTCAAATGGCAAAACAAATCAGTGCCGTCACACTTACGGTCTGCCCATATAAATTGCTTAACCAGAACTATTAAGTGTGTGACAGCTGTGTACAGTTTTGATATTTGAATATGTAAGTGATACCACAGGTAAGCACTACGACTTAAAATGAAAATGGCATGTTCATGCAGAACAGATTCCTTTATCACAGGCAAGGGTCCACTACCTTTCTGCTATTGGCACATAAACTCATGATCAAACAGGTGCTTTAAAGCAAAATGTTTGAAGATTTGAGTGTAAATGGCGATCAACCAAATTGGAATCCTTTCACCTAGAACAAGAGCCTTAAAGACTAGCACTTACCACGACAGGTTCGGCCTATTTATCCCCCCTCACTGAGGCTAATAAAAATAATCCCAGGTTTCTGTTTAGTACAATTTCTAAACTAACAAGGAACCAAAGAGGTACAATACCACAGGAACCTGCAAACTATAGGAGTGACATTTTAAGGAACTCAACAATAAAATCATTAGACAAGAAATTCAAACTACAAATCTGACTCAGCCACATTTGTTGCCTGAATCAGCAGATGCAGAAACTGTTCAAAACTCAGTTGAGCGACTGACATCCAACCCAATCCAACCCAAGACATTATTGGCTTCCAATCAAATTTTGTATTGACTATAAAATTCTATTATTGACATAAAAAGCCTTAAACGGCTATGCACCTGAAAACCTCCGTTAACATATTTCTAATAATGAATCTCCACGCTCACTCAGATCTCAAGGTGCTGACTATTTTATGAAAGCTTCAGTAGGGGGAAGAGCATTTTCATATAAAGCCCCCCAGCTCTGGAATGCCCTTCCGAATAATGTTCAGCACTCAGACACAGTCTGAGTCTTTAAGTCCAGGCTGAAAACTTACTTGTTTAGTCAGGTTTTTTGTAATTAATTTGTCCTGCCAGACGAAGGGTGTAGAGCTGGGAGGTGGTGGGCACAGAGAATAAACTGGGATGCTGGTGCTGCCGCCCCGCCACTCCTCGCATTCACTCAGGTTTGTTGATGGTGGAGTGAAGGTGCGCCGGTGTCTAGGAGTGCTCTCATGTTTATCATACCCCTCATCTCTGCCCTTTCTAGCTAGGCTGCTTTACCAAGGTATGTCAGAGTCTCAACTTGCACTCCTTGCACTCCATAAATCATACCCTGTAAACGTAAGCAAAACTAACTCTTTTCTGTTTTTTTCGAGGGGAGCCGGTGCATATTTGTCTAGCCCGACTGATTACCACTGGGACCCCAGGTTACCACCTGCCTGGGTCTGCGATCACTGGGCTCCGTGCCAAAATGTCCTCGACTGGTTCAGCTGCTTATGACTCCCCAAGTGCTCTTCCCCCATCTGTTGTTCCAAGTTCAGGTGGAGAGTTTTGTTCCTGATCTTAGTGTTATGGACAAGAGACTCTCAGCTACTCTTTCAACAAAATCCACCTCTACTGACTCTTAACTGTACCAACTCTGCTAGCCGCAGATGGCCAATCGGTCAATAAGTTAGTTCATGAAGGCCTTCTCCCCACATAGACTCCCTTTTCTCTCTCTCCAGGTCAACCAGAGGATGGGTTCCCTTTTTGAGTCTTGGTTCCTCTCAAGGTTTCTTCTTCCACTTTAGGGAGTTTTTCCTCACCTCTATTACCTTTACTAGGTGCTCATACCTGGACTGCATTGTGACAACTTAGGTTGTAAAAAGTGCTATATAAATAAATTGAAATAATTGATACATTATTTAATAAATTATTTGTATGAACCTTTAGCATGCATGGACAGTCCCAAGGCTACAAATCCATCTCCAGAAATCTTAATGTTCCTGTGTCCACTGTGCACAACATTGTAAAGCAGTTTACAGCCCGTGGTACTGTAGCTAACCTCGCTGGATGTGGACAAAAGAGAAAGATTGATGAAATGTTACAATGAAGAATTGTTTGAATGGTGGATAAAGAACCTCAATCAACTTCCAAACAAATTCAAGCTGACCTGCAGGGACAGGGTAAAACAATGTCCGCTCGCACTATCCTTCGCCATCTGAATGAAAAGGGACGCCATGGAAGAAGACCCAGGAGGACCTCACTGCTTTTTTGTTATCTTATCTAATCTGTATACACATACATGTACAGTAACTCCCACTTCCAAGTGAATCAGCAGTCGCGGTTTCAGTCCATCACAGATTTTCGAACCTCCCGTCTCTGAGTACAGCTGACTGTGACGTCTGGGCCTCGTGGGCCTCGTGGGCCATGTGGAGGTTACCAAGGCAATCAGACACCTGAACGGAATGAACCTCTGCTGCTCAGCACCGACCCAAACATAAAAACCTGCACGAGGACGCGGGTGCGTGGCGCACGAGGCCCAGGCGTCACAGTCAGCTGTCTTCAGAGGCGGAAGGTTTGAAAGTAGCCAATCCGAGAACGTCATTTATTTCTCCTTGCTGCTGATTGGCTGCTGCCCTATGATGCTGCAGTCCAGAATTTCCCCCGTGGAGCATCTCGAGTGTTCTTGAATACGTGTTTAGCTTTTCATTTTCTTTAAGGCTAATGAGTTTAAAATTAAATTAAAGTGTTTTGGGAGCCTATTTGGGGGCATATTTAGAGTTTACACTATAAAAATAGGCATTTTTTGGCATTTTTTTAACCACATCACAACAACGCTCCTGGAACACACCCCCCGTGAAAAGCGGGGGGTTACTGTACATACATTTCAAGGAACAATCAAGCTGTTCTGGTGGTTTGTGGTGGTCCAACATTTTGCTAAGTATAGCATAGTCATATTGTTTTTTCCATTAACTGGCAAGCCACTTTATTAGAACTACTGTATATTGACACTTAATGTCCGTTTTAGCAGCTTCATGTACATATACATTAACATTTACCAGATGCTTTTATCCAAAGTGACTTCCATTCCCTAACTACAGGGGACAGTCTCCCTGGAGCAACTTGGGGTTAAGGGTCTTGCTCAGGATCCCAGTAGTGGTATGCTGAAGGTAGGATTTAAACCCATGACCACCCCATATAGGCCACCACCACCATAAGTGGTGACCCACAAGGCCACCACTTACCATATAGGTGCACTTTGTAGTTCACAGTTATAGACTGTAGTCCATCTGTTTCTCTGCATCACACTGTTCATCAATGGTCAGGACCCCCACAAGATCACCAGTCTCAGCAGAGAGTTTCTGTGTGTGTGTGTGTGTGTGTGTGCGCGCTACACAGAGTGGATCACACACAGTAGTACTGCTGTTATTTTCACTCAGCATCACTGCTGATCTGGGAATCGGCATTAACCAAAAAATATTTTTCATTAAGAATATTATTTCTATGTGCAAACCTGTGTATATAATGAAAAAACTACAAAAGTCGTGCTCAATGCAGAAATGCACTCATCAGCCAACAAAATTTGGTAGCAACAAAATTTGGTAGCATAGCCACCAAAATTTGGTAGCAGATCCTTTACGTTCTGTAGGTTGCAAGATCATAATATCTTGTCCAGCCTTTTCCATCTTGAGATCTGTGGAATTTGGAGGCAAAGTCAATGCCTTGAACACATTGTCAGGTTCCTTAAACCATTTCTGTTGCCATGAACAGGTGTACTTGGTCTTTAACAATATTCAAGTAGGTGGTATGTGTCAAAGTAATGTTTACATTAATCAATGGACCCTAGGTTTCCCAGCAAAATACCACCCAGGGCATCACACAGTCTCTATCAAATTGTCTCCTGTGCATCCTGGTTTCATCTCTTCAAGGGTAAGCAACTCACATGCACTCAGCAAGCTGTAACATTTTTAACATAGCCATTTTAAATTTTCTTCAGCAAATTGTACCACAGTAGCTTTTCTGTGGGATTGAATCAGATGGGCTAGATAGGCACAATGTACACTTGAGCAAACAGCACAAATGAGTAGATTGTTGTTTTGCTAGTGACAGTGGGCTAGCACACAAACTTGCCCATTTCTACTGCTTCCAACACATCAAGAACTGAGTGTTCTCCTGCTACCTACTATATCCCACCAGGTGCCACTGTAACAAGATAATCACCTGTCAGTGGTTTAATGTTATGGCTGATTGGTGTATAACAGGGAAAATAACAGCATAAGTAACAATAAAAAAGTTGTAACATACAATCAGTGACATTGCTAGTGACAAAAAAAATGGCTAACGTACAGCATTAATGTGGCATGCAGTTCTCAAATGACATTTTGTGAAATTAATTATTCACAGATTAGAGAGGGAAAGAAAATAAATATTTTTTTCTCTCTCTATCGCATACATGCACACACACACACACACACAAACACACACACACACACACACACACACACACACACACACACACACACACACACACACACAACACTCACCCACGCAGGCTGCCTTGTCCTCTCTGAAGCCAGTCTGACACAAACATTTGTAGCTGCCCCTTGTGTTCAAACACACATTTCCAAGCTCCCTCTTACAGCTCTCTTCATAACTACACTCATCAACATCTGCATGGAAAAAGGATATTTTATATGGGATCATAGCCTATACAGTGTAAACTACTACCACCAACTGAAAAACAAAAACAAATGCATACCCAAGCATTCGATAATACAATGAACTCACCAATGCAGTTGTGTCCATCAATTGCCAAGACAAATCCAGTTGGACAGTGGCAAGAGAAAGATCCAGGGCTATTCTTACATATAGCCCCTTTGCCACAGGCCTGCAGACCAGTTACTGAAGCTAAAGCACATTCATCTATATCTATAACAAACATACAACCAAAGAGAAACATAAATAGTTTAGCCACTGTGTAATTGCCTAATTATTAATGAGTGTATATGGAAATAATTCCATGTTGTAATTGCAAACAATGACAAATGATGAAAACATGAATGTCCAAAAGGTTGTTGACACATGGTCATTTAATATTTCTTACAAAATCAAAGGCATTAATAGGAGGGGGTTTACACTCCTCTAGCTGACACTCGGCACTGGGCATGGTGAGCTTGGGCTCATGTGCAGCTGGTCCAGAGAATGCAATTCCATTGGCTTTTCAATGGAAATTATACAAGCTCTGTATGTGCAAAATCTGTGTTTGTGTCTGGGTGTACCTTAAATTAGCAGAATTCTCACAGGAGCGTCAGTCTGAATGTGCTCACCATGACAGCCTTCAGAAATCATCAGGTAACCATGGGCACAGCTACAGACAAAGGAGCCTGGGGTGTTGGTACAGTTACTGTTGTAACCACATGGCCCAGGGTCACCCTGCCCACACTCATTAATATCTTCCATGAGAAAAGGAGAAACAGAGAGATGGAGATCCAAAATCAACTGCTGTCAATCAATCACCACAAATATTCAGTAATAATGCTGCAATGAATGAATTAATGAATGCATAATAGAGGGATACATTTAAAAAGACCATGAAAATGGAATGGAAAGTGGGCATTTATCAGAACCTGAATGCAGCCTCCAAAATCACAAATCCACATTGCACATGTTGAAGCCAATGATGTTCTAAAAATGATTTAAACATCTTTTAACATTAGCATTACCATAACTGTTTTGAGAACTTGTACTCTTTTGAGGCATTAGGACAGATAGCATGCAGCTGTCTTACCCTCACACTCAGCTGTTGGCTTTTGAGTGTAACCTGCAGCACAGGAGCAGTTATTCTTCTCCATGCTCACCTGGTTACTTTGGCAGCCAGTTTCTGTGCTGTTGGTTGGAGAGGTGGGGGTGGGGGTTGGATCTGGGCCCAGAAAATAAAGATTTAAGTGAAAAAGCCTTATATGGGGCATTGTCCATGAATGTTTACACGTGTGTTTGTGTGTGCATGTGTGTACCTGCAGTAGGAAAATTCTGAGAAGTATGATTGCTGGTGGCAAGTTTGATGTGCTCAGTCTGATTCTGTTTGTGAGTGCAGACGAATTCAGAACACGGCCACAAGACTTCGGGTAAGGGATTGTGCTTGTACAGAATTAGACTCGTCACATGCCATTAATACCACTTCAAAACTTCACATTCACATTCACATAGTACACCGAGGATTATATTATTTCGGTTCTTTCATGACGCTGTCAAGACAGCCATATTTCTAAAGAATTTACTAAAACTACAACTGAAACATTTCAAATACACAAGACTTCAAATCATTTAGCTGAATAGCTTACCTGGTCCATTGCCCGTGAGTTGGTGTGTTCGAGAATTTTGTTGCCCTCCTGTCCACTGGTCAGAAAGTTAGCAGACTGGATTACTAGCAGAAAAAGGACACTTGGAATTCCCATTCTAGAAGTAATGAGACAGTTCATGATAATTACAGAATGAAAAACAAATAGACCTCACCTTTATAACATGGCACACATTATACATTACTCATTATCCAATGTACATCAAACGTCTACATAAAAAGAAAGATTATTTAAGTTCAACTGTTGTTGATTTCCCAGAGGGTCTGGAGGTCATTTTAACGCAAGTCTATACATTATGGAGCATGTTATTAACTCACGACTGGTAACCTCACACGCAATCCAGAAACAAAAGATTCTCATGCTTCTGCCTTGTCATACATATAACTGTTTATTCCACTGGTCGTACAAATTAGATTACATGAGTACATCTTAAAAAACATCTTATTTGCACTTTTTCTCTGCGGCACTGAAAGCTGATCTCGTCTACAGCTCCATGCTTTACCCCTCCATCTGCACGCAACTCTGCACAGGCCCGCAACGTTTCTCAAGATGAAGACGTTAAAAAAAACGCGAAAAAAAAACAAAGATCAGCTGAAGATAAAAACACTTGAAAATATCAGGTAGTTCGCTCTGAAGAAACTTGCCTCACTCCTAAAACCGACACTACTGAGGGCTGGACTAAACCAATCCCACATCCTGTGCTTTAATTGTGTACTTCCCATTCACTGAGCGACCCCCTGCCCCGCAGGATCAGCCTTAAGAGCCGAATGAGGTACTGCCGTTTATGACCGCGGATTTATATTTCAAGATGTTAGGACCTTACCAGCAGCACCTCATTAGGATGAAATGTCCTTCAGAACACAAAAGACACTCCACGGCTGAGGCACCCCTGAAAATCATGACTCTTCTCAAGCAGTTCAAGTCAAGCAGGCTTTTATTGTCATCCATCCATGTACACAGTATATGATGCAGGGACAGCACAAAAAAAAAAACAACAACAAATCCACACAACATACGACATGAAGTCAAAAAAACAAGACAAAGAAAGTGTAACAAGAAACAGTGCAACAAACATTTGGGAAGACAAAAAAGGAATAACAGCTGGAACATATTGAGGTAGTAGAGTGCAAAGACACCAAGGATGTGCAAGAAGTATGCTGCATAGTACATAGCTATATACATACGGTGGTTGTTTGAGGAAAACCTAAGTGTCAGTGAGAGGGGGAACATATAGGAATGTACCTTGGTGCATTAGAGAACACAATCAGGCCATCTCTGAATACA
>JBBIGA010117963.1:0-10126 GCA_037576975.1 Alestes dentex | reverse complement strand
CATCAACATCATCATCATCATCACCACCATCACCATCATCATCATCATCATCATCTTCTTCTTCTTCCTCATCATCATCATCATCATGCTAATCAGCACCATCATCATCATCATCATCATCATCATCATCATCAACGGCATCATCATCTTTTCATCACCATCATCATGATTATCATAATCATCATCTATAAATATCCTCACTACACCATCACCACCATTGTCATCTTCCTTCTTCTCATCACCATCATCATCACCATCATCTTCTTCTTCTTCCTCATCATCATCATGATCATCAGCACCATCATCATCATCATCAGCAGCAGCAGCAGCACCACCATCATCATCATGATCATCATCATCATCACCACCGTCATCATCACCATCATCATCACCACATCTTCATCATCACCATCATCATCACCACCATCATCATCATCATCATCACCACATCTTCATCATCCCCATCATCATCACCACCATCATCATCATCATCACCACCATCTCCATCATCACCACCATCATAATCATCACCACCATCACCACCATCATCATCATGATCATCAGCACCATCATGATCATTATCTTCATCATGATCATCACCATCATCATCACCACCATCACCATCACCATCACCACCATCGCCATCACCATCACCATCATCATCCTCATCACCATCAAAAGTCCCAGATAAGAAAACTGAACTAAATGTTCACAGCTGCTGCTTCAGTGGAGAAGTTTTGAGAAACTGCAGATCGTAACCTTTCACTCCAGACCACATCTGTGTTTGTGAGTAGAAGAGAAGACATTTTGTCATGATCTGAAACTGGTGGAAAGCTGTTGTGTGTACTGTCCTCTTTTAAAGACAAATAAATATATTTTTGCTACATTTTTGAACAGAATAGAGATGCAGACTCAAACCAGCCATACAGACTGTAAGTCTAATGCAAATGTAATTCATTATGAACTCATTCTGAATAAATTGTGTAATTAAATAAAAATCATTATACAGGTATCAAAATGACAATAAAAACTTCAGACTCTGAAGGGTTAATTCATTCTTTTTTTTCAATGGCTGATGCAGAACTGGATAAACGGTCGTTTAGTTTGTTGTTGTTGTCGTTGTTTTCATCATTATGAGAATTTTATCTGTGTTTTCTGCCTCTTTCATCTTCTCGTTCTGCAGAAAGGTTAGATACACAGATCAGATCCGCTGTGTGTGTGTGTGTGTGTGTGTGTGTGTGTGTGTGTGTGTGTGTGTGTGTGTGTGTGTGTGTTTGATGTTGACAGTGTATGAAGGTGTGGGAGAGTGTGAGCGTGATTGCATGCTTTGAAATCGGGCTTTGGGATAAAATCAAGTTTTGGTGGAAAATGTGGATGGGCTTAGTTTCAGACAGACATTCTGCTCTGATTTATCTACAGAGAGAAGGAGAGCAGACCGAGGAGATACAGCAGCCTGTGGGTTTTACGTAGGCAGGTGTGTGTGTGTGTTTGTGTTTATCCCTTTGTGAGGACCAAATGTCCTCATAATGATAAGAATAGGAGAAAATATGTCCAAGTGGGGACATTTTGCTAGTCTTCATATTCACCACCAACTCAACTTTTTTAGGAAAAAGAGCAGAAAGAGCCTTTGGGTTACTGAGGTCAAAGTCAGGGTCAGATTTAGGGTGTAGGTGTCACATTTCTAAGATACAGTACACATGTCAAGGGAATGTGCGCAGAGATGTAGTAACACCAAACTGTGTGTGTGTGTTTGTTCATGCACTGAAAGCAGTTTCAACTTTCTGTTCTTTTGCACAGTATTGTATCATGCTCATAATGCTTTATAGTGCATTTATAAGGTATTACATGACATACATCATACCTTACAATGCCAGTGACATTATTCAGTATTGGTAATTACAGTGACACAGTTTATGTATACACAATAGATCAGTGATCTGACTCATTTCCAACATCAGAGAATTTTGATCTGCTTTTCCAGCATTATCTTACCTATCATTCCCTTCAGCATGCCTGCTTATTAACATAGACAGTGAAAGGGTATGTACTGCTGAGGTTAGCAACACCTGAGGGCTAACTCAGCCTCTCGCTTCACACACACACCTGCACACACACATACATGCACACATAAGCACACAGTAATTACAGGCCATAAATGAGAGGATGTGAGATGGAGTTGGGGGAATGGTGAGTCTGGCTGAAGGTCATTAATGACAGGGAGAGTTAAAAGGAAGAGAGGGAGCAGAAACGCTGAGAGTGAGACACACCAGCCTGTAATCTGCAAACACTGAAAACTACGCTGTAGTGGAGAAAGGTGGGCCCTTAGAAAGGACGGATCCCAGCTGCAATTTTAGGGTGGGCAGAGTGTGGGGGTGTGTGGAAGGGGTGTGTATAAGTGTGGGGGTGGGTGAAAGGGGTGTGTGTGAGTGTGGGTTTGGGTGGAAGGGATGTGTGTGAGTGTGATCATCTGGAATTATCTGCACCTGTTCACGACTTAAGTTAGATGTGCTTTGTTCTGCTTGAATGATTCACACGTAGGTCACTGTGTGCCTTAATAAACAAAAACTACTACTCTGAAACTGGGCAGGTGCAGAGACTGGACTGAAAATGAGAGTCTTTGAAAGTCCTTCAGGAAGCCCGGAGAACTGTTCCTCAAGACTACATTAAAACTACAAGAAAGTCTGGATCTTCTGAAGCAAAATATTAGAGGATGAGGCGTGGCTCAAGAGTTTGTGTTATAGATAAGTTGTAGATGTGTGTTTGTGTATTTCACCCCTCAACTCTGATCTGAGGATCACTGCATTAAACACGACATGTTACAATTTACCGTACACGTGTGTGTGTGTGTGTGTGTAGAGAGAGTGTAATTTACTCCATATGAGCAGAGCTGCTGGTGCTAGTTTATAATGGCAGGACTGTGTATGTGTGTATGTGTGTATGTGTGAGTGTGTGTGAGTGTGTGTGGAAAAGAGTCCAGAACGCTGCGGTAGGTTTACACTTACACATACACACTCTGACGGCTGTCAGTCAAACTGATCTGCTAACGACGACGAAGGAAAGTTATGTGCTGGCCTTTGACCTTTAACTTAAATAATCAACATTCCTGTTAATCTTATTAATGACTGAAACATAGACAAGTTTTACATAATTAGGCGTGCTCCAGCATTAATGTTTCGGTGTCATTATTCTTAGTTTGATTAGAGAACATTGATATGGCCTTTATTTGGATAGAATTTGATTTTAACTAGTGGAACATTTCCTTCAAATTCATGGGTTGCTTTTTAGCCCTCTAGGAAAAAGGATTCCTTAAGCAGCAGTGAAGATAAATCGTTTTCACATATATCTAATACACATGCACACACACACACATACACACACACAAATAGCCAGGTATAACCAGACTACAACACACCAAGATAAATCAACACACACCAGGACCATCTCTGTTCCAAAGCTGGAGAGAGACAGAGGACAGTTATACTAAATGATGGGGGGATGGGGAGTACCACCCTACCCACCCAAAAAGAGGACAGTTATACTGAGTGATGGGGGAGGGGGAGGACCACACTGCCCACCCAAAGATAGAGAGGACAGAGTATGTTCTTCCTCAATGCTACTTGAAAAATTCCTATGCTTTGATCTTCTATCTTCTTGAGTCCCGAAAGAGTTTAAAAAAGCATTGGATTTAGTGTGAAGGTTCCGCTCTGTTAAAGTTGGTGTTTTCTTGGTTTGTATATGGTGAGAATGGGTCTTTAAGGTGGTGCGGCCGGAGCGCTGAGCCGTGCTGCTCTAAATGATTTATCCTCCTCCTGCTGCTCCTCCTCTCTCCCATTTTCACTGCGGCTTCAACTGTAAACACAGTTTTTGTGTGAAAATACACAAATTATACGTGTAAACACACACGGAGCAGATGTGGATTCCGAGCATGGTCAGGCGATGATTTGTGTGTGTGTGTGTGTGTGTGTTTTGCTACGGTATGTGTGTGTGTAGAGAGAGACAGCGAACCCACACATTTTTCAGCCAATTTAACTCTGCCATCGTTTACCTCCCATTGCTCCAGAGTTTAGGCCCAGTTTTCAGTCCCAACTGGAGTTTACGAGTTTCTCTTCTAAAATATTTGTTTATTTAATACCAGAAATAACAATGACCCCCTCTGCAGGGTCTGTTTTGGTGCCCTCCCCCTTCCACTCATATCCAAGTGTCACAAAGCAGCCGAATAAAGAAAGTGGACACTGTAGAGTCCAGAGATCCTCAGATTCACTCTGCAGTTTCCTGGGCTCTTTAACCCTCATCTGTAACCGTCAAATTCACAAACATCCTTTATGCTTGGGGTTAATTCAACCCCAGCAATTTAAACCTCCAGAAACAAATTTTGTCATCCAAAATAAATTTGTGTTTAAAATGTTTACATTTCTTGTATGTTTTATAAAATGGCTATAACAGCCCAAAGAACAAGGATGTACAAAATGGGTACAAACATTGAAAAAACATCATGATGTTAATTTTGTGTTTACTCAGGTTGTCCCATTTTAAGTTTATTTAATATGAAGCAATTGTTTATTTAGACACATTAAATGTTGAATGGGGTCAAATTTTCCCCTAAACATAAAAGAAGAGTTAGTCACTGGTTGTTAACTACATTTGAAGATCTCTGGTGATGGTCAGAGAAGAGCTCTTTTCTTGACCTTGAGACTACAGCAAAGAGGGAGAGGTTCTATAAGGTGTTCTTCACTGCCGTGGAAGGAGGTGAGGTTTTCCAAGAATTTGATGGGTTGGTTGGGTTGGGTTAGATTGGGTTTGATTGGGTTGGTTTGGGTTGGATAGGGTTGGGTTTGATTGGATTGGCTTGGGTACCCCAGGTCTAAGTAACAGAGTGTGGTTAAGAGGGAGGAGTTTAGGAGCCTGCAGTGAGGTGGGTGTGGCCTGATCATTATGTTGGTCCCTATACTGGTTTACCATTAAGTTTTTTGCGATCTTTTTGCTTTAAGGTGAAGATGATTTAGATGAGAGCCACTACACAGGCCTGAATAACTAAATCAAAGAGGAGCTTTACTAAATATGTAAAATCCCAGTAACAAAAGGAATACAGGATAGTTTCTTGTTTTCTAAGCCTGTACAGCAAATCTGAGGCAAAAATAACAACAGAAGAGTCAAAGACAGAAAGAGACAAGGAGAGACAGACAGAGAGAGACAGAGACAGAGTGGGAGACAGGAGAGAGGCAGAGAGAGAGAGACAGAAAAAGAGAGAAATAGAGAAAAGTGAGACAGTGTTAGAGAGGCAGAGATGTGTATGTGTATATGTGTGTATGTGTGTGTGTGTGTGTGTGTGTGTGTGTGGAGAGAAAGAATAAGACAGAAAGAGAGAATGCAGGATAGAGAAAGACGGAGAGAGAGAGAGAGAGAAACACAGGGAGAGAGTGAGAGAGAAAGAGAGAGAAAGAGTAAAAGAGAGTAAGTGAGAGAGAGACAGAGAGACAGAGAAAGAAAGAGAGAGTGAAAGAGGTAGAGAGAAAGAGAGAGGAAACCATCTGCAATGCTGCATCCTGAGGAGGATGAGATGGATTAAAGGAAGAAAAAGGTCAGGACATCCACTCTTACGTTGGTTATTTATGGAGAGCTCAGACACCTGGAGAGGAGCAAGAGCTCAACAGCCAGAAACGCAAACATCCTTGGATCTTCACTGAGCTGAGCTGTGCTGGATGTAAATCCAGAGCTGTGGTTTACAGCTGCATATGTGAGCAGTGCTGATGTAAAAACTCAACATGTATCAGCAGAACTATGACAATATTTAGACACAGAAGGTTTACACTATCAGTCAAAAGTTTCATACATTTACATGTTACTTACTTAATATTTACTAAAATTATACCCAATATTCTTTGCTAACAGATACATTTACAGTATGTTCACCCTTTGAGTTCCATTATTAGCCAGAAAATGTCATTTGTTGATTGATCACTACTTGACCTATAAAAAGCCACCTAATATAATTATAATTATAATGTGGATCACCAGACAAGTGTAAGATATTTAACGAGCTATTAAGTGCTGAAACAGTTAATGAGTGCATTTAAAGTTAAAGGACAGTCTAGAATATGACACCGCATCACCACAGAACCAGTTAGTATGATGTCAGACATGAACTATTGCATATTCTTTCCTCTTATAAAGGAAAATTGAAACTTTATTTGACATATTTTCATTTATAGTTGTTCACTCAACAACTTTCTAATAAAAATCTGAAGGCTATGAAATACCTGCGCAAACTCTTTTTGCTGGTAGTGTATATGGTGGGTCAGATCTGCAAAGGGTTTGACCTCACAGCAATGCTCAGCCCTCTCCAGGAGCTCTTAGAGGATGTTTTACCAAAATAAGAGCATCCCTTGAAGAAACAGGTGACTAAACACATGACAAATTCCTAAATAAAATAAATATCACTAATAATGAAGTTTGGCAGCACTGACCCTCTCCAAAACCTCACCTGAACCCTAATACAGCCCATGAATCTGACCCGGCCCGTTCTAGGATCACATTTTGTGAACCCCTCCCAAGCTCGAGAAAATTCTTTCCAGATCCAGCCTGAACTGGATCATCAGGATTTGAAGCCTCATAGCAACAAAACTTCATCTGAAACTAAACTTTCTGAGAGGACCATTGCAAATCAATGAACTACATCGATAGGGTGGTGGTGGCCTAATGGTTCGGATACTTGCCGCTAGACCAAGAGGTCATGGGCTCGAATCCTACCTTCCGCATACCACCACTGGGTCCCTGAGCAAGACCCTTAACCCCAAGTTGCTAGAGGGAGACTGTCCCCTGTAGTTAGGAAATGAAGTCGCTTTGGACAAAAGTGCCTGCTAAATGCCGTAAATGTAAATGTATATAAGCCAATATAATATATGCTATCAAAAAAGGATCTATTCTGCATACAAACAACACTTTAAACCCCAACTGCCAATGTAAATTTCTTTTATTTATTGTATACTGTGGTCCTGCTGCTATTATTTGCACAATTATTATTTATTGCTGTCAACCTCTATTCTGCATTTTTGCATGCTAAATGACTCTGCTGTTAGAATACAGTAACTGTCATAATACAGTTTTCATTCATACAACTTTGAAAAATCCTTCAGGAAGTCTGGAGAACACTTCCTCAAAAAATACAAGAAATGAGAAAATATGAAGAAATAAGGGCTAGCTGAAGACTTTTGCACAGTACTACATACATGTGCTTTTGGCTGCTCTAAACTGTCCTCTTCTAAATTTATTTGCTGTTATTTTCTGGCAGGAGCTAACAGGGCTCATGTTGTAAATGTATCAGACTTTGGATCAGACAAGTTGTCTAATGTAAAAGTGTAAACGGTACAGTTGAGCCATTTTGGCATTAAGGAACATAAAACAGGCATTAAGGAACATAAAAAATCAGAATGAATGTTCAGAAAAAAATAATCTTTAGCATTCGCTCATAGTCTCAATCCTCTGTGGAACTTTTTTAGTTCCTCTTTAGGAAGTTTAAAGCTCACAGGATAAGCATGGTGTGCGCAGGAGGGTCTTGGCTTGAAGCTTTCATGACTGATACCTGAACTTTGAAGTAGACTGGGCTCTTTGGACCATTTCAGCAGATATGGACGATGGTCCTGACTCTGGTAATTAGGACTTCAAAGGCAGCATGTGGCTAACTCCTGAATTACAGCATTCAATGGTCTCACTATTCTGTAGTGGTCTCACTGGTCTAACCTTCTCCAAAACATCTTTGGTTGCGCCATCTCCCCGAAAGCTCCATCACCCCATGAAGAAATGTGTTTTGGCTGAGTGGTTTGGCCCAACCCCTTAAAACATCTGTCTTACTACATCTGAAGGTTTATTGTTCTACCTGGACTACAGCATTCTTCACAATTTATCTTTTAACTCTCAGTGGCACTTACAGTTCAGAGAGGAAAGGCAGGTTCTGGAAGGTGTTGGGCTGGATCTCGCTGATGTTGTTCATGCTCAGGTCCCTGTAAACAAGTAGAAGAGCAGAGGGTCAGGAGCACAGAAGACCTCCTACATTCAACAAGAATATCACAGCAACCCGATCTCATGACTTTTCGTGCAGCCATCATGACATAAAATCTATTCAAAAACATGCGCGATCACGCTTTAGGCCTTTTTTTCGTGCTAGGACAACACTTCACCCTATGTATCTTGATGCGCAGTGCGTAACACTGCCAGTATCAGCGCTAACTAATGACTATTAGGGTTAGGGTTAATTAGGGTTAGGGTCAGGGTTAAGGTTATGGTTAGGGTTAGGTTTAAGGTTAGGGTTAGGGTGAGTGACTTTCCCCGTCTCACGGCCTTTCAACCTGTTTCAACCGCTTTGCAAACAAAAATGATAAGGAATGAACTCTTATTTCTCTCCTACTGTCCCTCAGTCACCAGTTAGCGCTGATACTGGCGGTGTTACGCAGTGCGCATTAAAATACATAGGGTAGTGAAGTGTTGCCCTAGCACGAAAAAGTGAAGCGTTGTCCTAGCACGAAAAAAGGCCTAAAGCATGATCGCAGCACGTGTTTGAATAGATTGTATATCGTGATGGCTTCACGAAAACTCATGAGACCGGGCTCATCACAGTCAAGAGAGACCACAGGAGTCAAAGGATGGGACAGGTACACCTGTTCTCCTGGGTGAGCCTTAGGTGAGGTTTTATAAAACTCAGTCACAGTATAATATTTCAGAAACAACGTCGATGATGTATGATTCAGACACATTTATTTTTAAGCTATATATTTTTTACCTATAAGTTGTATTCATGATATAATGAGGGATTAGTTCACAGTGGTGTAAAAATCATAAAACTAGAGATCACATACCACAATTCAGATCAGTTCAGTTTTCTTCATCTCAATCCCCAAAAGCCATTTTCCAAAACAGCCTTTATATCAGAAATGTGAACTTAGTTCCCCTAATGAGCAACACTGAGGAAGATGACATCAGGAGAAACTAGAAGCATGAGGAACAACCACTGAGAGGAACCAAGACGCAAAATTAGAAACACTATAAGAGCATGAGCCTTAGAGCATTAGGAAGAACCAGTGAGAGGAACGACTCCCAAACTCAGACAGAAAGACTCCCTAAGAGCATGAAGCGAAACCAAGACCCAAAAGGACAAAGTCTATAAGAAAATTAAAAGGAACCATTGAGAAGAACTAAGTCTCAAAAAGAAAGACCCCTGAAGAGCAAGGGGAAGGTCAAATTAGAAAAGCCACGACTCAAAAATAGAGATTCCCTAAGAACATGAACAACCACTGAGAGGAACCAAGTCTCAAATGGGCAACCCGTTCACTTCACCAGGTGGTTTTGTTAGGATATGAGTAGGACAAGTATATAGAGGAGATTAAACACAGGCAGTGGGATAAAACAGAGGAAATATCTGCAGAGTAAAGTTGGGATAAAAGCTTTGGACCCTTTCACACACATGATTTACTGCATGTCAGAGTAATGCTCTCTCTCCCACCTCTCTCTCTCTGCAGTGAGTGTATCATTGCTCAGTATTGATGATATCTGGGCCATAATGAAGTAATCTCAGATTTCAGTCTGAACTTGAGGCTGAGGAACCTGCAGAGCCTTAATTATGGCTTCTTAAACTCCACAGTATTCTTTTAATATTCCTGCCTCCCTCCATTTCCCCGCTCGTTTATTAACGCAGAGACGATCGGCATGGCCTAATGAAGGCAGCGTACTGAGTTTCTGTGCTTTAGCAGTCGGCCAATCACAGCACGGTATTGATCTGTCCAGCACCTGTAGAGCGGTCTGGATGGTGTCCTAGAGAATTTGTCCAAAAGCACTTCCTCTCAAATCGGCCAAAACTGCTCTGAATGAAACATGTGCACTCACATATCAAAGACGGCACACACGCGCACACACCTGCGCTTTTACCATCCATCAGAGAAAACAAAACCACGAGAAAACTTTCCACACTGAATCAGCGTTCAGCGGCTGTAATTTCCTCTTTGTTTTTTTAACTCTGTGTGTGTGTGTGTGTGTGTGTGTGTGTGTGTGTGTGTGTGTGTGTGTGCGCGTGTGTGTAAAAACTCCTCTTACTGCCCTGAATGGCCATTCTAGCTTAATGTCCCCTCGTTTGGACTCC
>JBBIGA010117962.1:0-10126 GCA_037576975.1 Alestes dentex | reverse complement strand
TCTTCTACTCTACATTCTCTCTCATTTTCCTCATTCATAAGCTCTTCAAAGTACTCTTTCCATCTTCCCATCACACACACATATATCATATGATATATATATATAAATATAATATAAATAACGTGTATGTGTGTGTTCATATGTACAACCCCTATTCCAATGAAGTTGGGGCGTTGTGTAAAATGTAGATAAAAACAGAATACAATGATTTGCAAATCCATTTCAGCCTATATTCATTTGAATACACTACAAAGACAAGATATCTAATGTTCAAACTAATTAACTTTGTTGTTTTTTTGCAAATCTTCACTCATTTTAAATTTGATGGCTGCAACAGGGGCATGTTTACCACTGTGTTACATCAACTTTCCTTTTAATATCACTCAATAAGCGTACCCATGCCATGGTCACTAACACACCCCCATACCATCACAGATGCGGGCTTTTGAACTTTGCACTGATAACAATCCGGACTGTCCTTTTCCTCTTTGACCCGGAGGACATGACGTCCATGATTTCCGAAAACAATTTGAAATGTGGACTTGTCAGAGAAAGCTGTTTCTTAACGTGTGAAAATCATTTCTGTTTATGTAAGCTCATATAATATAGGTAACATATTATACAACACTATGTGCCTAAACACAAATAAGAAATTACAAATAACTATGATAGATCGCGGTTCTAAAAACAGTTTGCGACTTGCTACTTAATCAATCACACGTATGTTATTGTCGATTTCGATCGTTCAGAGGAGCAGACATACATTTGGTAACATAACTGTTGTTACATTATAAGCGTGTATTAAATGTACAGTAACACTGAAAAACCATGTGTTGCTCAATCATTTTAAAACTGCTGGGTCTCGGTATAATGTATGGCTTAAACAGCATTGCACCACGCAGATGACACTCACTGGTCTCCAAATTGTATAAAAATGTGTTGACAGACATTTTAATGTAATGGCAAAGTGATGTGATGATATGTTTTTCCAAGGAAATACATTGCCTCTTAAATTTGCCCCTCACATAAAAAGAATGACAAAAACACATTATAATGGGAGCTACAGAGCCATATCAACAACTATGCTGCTAGAATAGGCATCCCCTGTTTAATCTGGCAGTATTGTAGCTACCTTCAGTGAATCTTGCGAAGGTTAGTTAAGACACTCTCAAATACAAATGACTAAAAGCATTTGATGTGAGCTACAGAAAGGAAAACTCCCTGCCAAAAAGAGGCATACTTTCATTATTCTGGCTGTACTGCAGCTACAATGATAGAACTTGTACAGGTTATTCATGACATTTTCAGATAAACAGTATAAAAAGCACTTGACAATGGGAGCTACATTATCAAGGGCCAGAAAATCTAGCAACAGCTGCACCGCCTGAAAATGCATCCCCTAATAAATTTGTCTTTATTGTAACAATATTAGTAAAATGTACCCAGTGTAGTGCTGACACGCTCAAATACAAATTACTAAAAGCACTTGATGATGAGAGTTACAGAAATGCAAAACTTGTAGGGATGCCTTTTTCAGCATCATGGTCCCAGAAAAGGGATCCCCTTTTGAAGACACTTTTAAATACAAATTACTAAAAGCACTTGAAGATGGGAGCAACAAAAACGTCAAATTTAAAGGAATGCTTTTTCTGACACCATGCATCGCCCATTTATTCTATTTGTATTGTAGCTACATTGCTGAAACTTACACAGTTAAGTCATGACACTCTCCAATACAAATGACTAAAGCACTTGATGATGGGAGCTACAGAAAAGCAAAATTAAAGGGGATGCTTTATTTGGCACAGCACTGCCAGAAAAGGCATTCCCTACTAAAATTGTCTTTATTGTAGCTACATTAGTACAACTTGCACATTTTAGACAAGACACCCTCAAATACAATTAATCAAATACAAAAAGTTATAGCTGCAAATAGGGGACCAACTCCATATTAAAGTCTGTTTTTTTAAATGCAGTGTCATCAAAGTCCCTATTGGTGTAATGGTCAGGCGTCCCGATACTTTTTACCACATAGTGTATGAATGTATTGGACCAAGGTTAAGGTCAGACCAAGTAAATAGAATAAAAGCAGATAGAATACAGACACCTGTACATGATGTCACTGCAGTCTGGTTACTGGTGAGTCATTTTCACAGCACTACTAACCCCCACCCATTAAGCGGAGAGAGAGAGAGAGCATGAGGAGATCCAAACACTATGAGAAAAGGGGCTATCCCTGAATAAACAAAAAAACCAAAAAACAAACAAACAACAGAGTACAAGTAATACAACTCTCAAAAATAGTGAATAATACATAAGCACAGCAAGATAGTTCTGAACTATTTTCCACCTTAACGTGTTTCAAACTCACTTTCATGGTAACAAACATGATGTGTCACACTCAGTCTAATGAATAAGGGAAGGGCCTCAAAGGCAGCATGACTATTAGTTTACTACTGAAAATCAAAACATGTTTTATATTATAAAAGATAAAGAACAGGAGGGTCTGTGAGGAACTGTCACAGCTCAGTACAGTCAGATGTTCCTAACATCACTTATTTGAATATTGTGTGTGTTGTTTGCTCACCATCAACATTTCCTGGTCTGTCTTCCCTTCTGTATGTGTGTCTCTTCTGTTCTGTGATAAAATGTAAATTCCTGTTTAGTGTGTTAATGTGTTTCCAACTGCTGAACTTTACTGCCTTGAAACTCAAATAACAACAATTACAAATAAACATAACTCCTGGAGTTTTCTGTTTTATTAATTTAAACATTACCTGATTAATTTCAATGAACTTATCATGATTAAAATGATCAGACAAATTCATTTACAGGTTTAATTAACTTTTTATGAATTTATTTTGCATCACTTAGATTGTGTTAAATTTATGCATTTGTCTGGATTCAGAATTTTTCCATAAAAGGCTTTTCTAGATGTTTCATTTTCCTCTCATTGATGTCATACATTTGTGAAATAGCTTCTGGTCACATTTCCATATGACATCAGCAGGATCAGGTTTATTACAGCTGTGTGAATAGCACAGTCTCATTCAACAACAAGAGCTTCATCAGGTAAGACTGCAAGAGGGTACATGTATCTGTTCTCAAACAAAAAATAAACAACTTGTTTTTCCATGTAATGTCATTTTCAATTTTGCATTTTCAACTGGAAATTACACGTTGACCTTTACACTGTCAGAATTTCATGATGCACGAAATGAGAGGAATAGTCCCTTGCATAAATAAACTTTTTTGTCCCTTAAGATTTTAATAGTTTTGCCCTGTGAAGCTGCTATTTTAGAAATACAAGGTTTTGTTAGACAGTAATAGTCATCATAGTAATCATTATTGTTGGAAAGAAAACTCAAATTTCTATTTTGGTCTTTTTTTTTTTTACACAATTTTAAACAATCATTTACTTTTACGGCATTTAGCAGATGCGCTTATCCAGAGTGACGTACATTAGTGCTTAAGTCCACATCTGTTTGTGTGTGTCAATGCATGAATGATGACAGACACCAGTATCAGCTTCAGCCATGTAATGTAAGGCAGCGCGAGCTGCCCTGAGCCCGGGACAGGTCCCCCTACTGGCGGGTCCTGTGTAACGAAAAGCAAGACTAGCTGATTACCGATAACATCAATCTAACTAGACCCGTAACATCCTCCTTTTCCAAATAAACACTACACAACAAAACCTAAATTAAGAAATACAAAATGCAACAATATTAAGTCAGTCTTTCCCCTTTCTCTTTTTTTTTTCAGGGAACAGCCATACTTTGTAACTATATTAATTTATACTAATTTGCATTATCACAAATTGAGTCTCACAGGTGGCTTTGATAGCCGTCTGGCCCTGGTGTATGTGTGTCCACCTGAGGTTTCAGCACCATCTGAAGCAGAGGCCCTTGGTGTGAGCTCACTGGGGCTTGGCTCAGTCACAGTTGTGGGAGCGTCCTCTGCAGGAGTCACTGGTGCATGCACCGCCTCAGGCTCAGTCACCCCATGGGTGGCCCTCGCCGATGGCTCAGCCACTTGGAGGTCGACCCTGTTGCGTCTGTAAAGGCTGCCGTCGACATCCACCTGGTAAGATCTTGGTGCGACTCTGCAGAGGCAGGTTCCAACTTTCCATAGGCCTGAACTCTAACCAGGCAGGGGCTTCATTCTGACAGTTTCCCCGACCTCCAGCTCTGGCAGATCCTGGGCAGACCAGTCATAGAAGTACTTGGCCAGTTGCTTTCTGTGGCGCAGCTTTTCAGTGACCCCTGCCACCACGGCTGGTTCAAGGAGTTTGTTTGTCACTGGAATCAAAGTCTTCAGCCGACGAGACATGAGCCACTGAGCTGGGCTGCTATCCATGTTTTCAGTGTTCCTCCAGTGCAGTATGGCTTTCCAGGGGTCACCACCATCACGTGCCGCTTTGCGCAGTAGAGTCTTTGCAATCTTGACAGCAGACTCTGCCTTGCCGTTTGCCTTAGGGTGTCGTGGCGAGGAAGTAACATGCTCAAACTCCCAATCAGAGGCAAAACGTGTGAACTGAGCGGTAAACTGTGTACCGTTATCTGTGATGACCCTTTCTGGCTGGCCATGTCGCATGAACTGTGCTTTACATCGCTTGATGACTGCCTCTGCGTTCAGGTCGGGGTGGAGCTCAATCTCCCAGAAGTCTGAGTAATGGTCTACAAGAAGATAGTCCTTCTGCCTGTGGCTGAACAGGTCCATGCTCAGAATTTGCCATGGCCTGGTGGGCAGGTCGTGTGAGAGCATGGTCTCCTTTTGCTGCTTCTGAGCATATTCATTGCACATTGAACAGGTACTCACAAAGTCTTTTATCTCTGCCTGCATGTTGGGCCAGTATAATGTCTCTCGGGCATGTCTGTAGCATGCGTCCCCTCCTATGTGACTCGGGTGTATGCGTGTGAGCATCTCAGGGCGTAGTGATTTCGGGATGATGACTTTCTGCCCCCGGAATAGAATGCCATTCTGCACACTAATTTCAGAACTGTGGATTTCAGTGACTGCTTTATTTGTTCCAGGCGCTTGTCACTCACAATCAGGTAGGCTGCCTGGTTCACATACTGTACTGCTCCTGTTGCAGTGAGCAGATAGCATGCCTCCGGTAGGTCATTCCACTGCCTGTGTATTCAGCTGCAGCTCTGCTGAGCATGTCGCTGATGAACATTTCAGGGCCTGGTTTGTAAATGACCCTCAGACTATAGTTCTGCAGAGTCATGAGCATGCTCTGTAACCTCTTGGGTGCGCTGAGAAGAGGTTTGCTGAATATAGAGATCAGAAGTTTGTGATCTGTCTCTGCTGTGATCAGGTCGCGGCCATATAAATAGTGGTGAAACCTCTGGCATGCGAAAACGATGCCGAGGCACTCTTTTTCAATCTGCGCATAATTTTTTTCTGCAGGTGTAAGAGCTCTGGAAGCAAATGTGACTGGCTGGCTCTCCTGCATAAGGCAGCATCCCAGACCACTCTGACTGGCGTCACTCTTGACTGTGATTGGCTTAGTCACATCATTGTACCTCAGGAGGGGCATGTTCGTTGCCAGAGACTTCACCTCGTGAACTGCCACCTTGTGTTTGGGTAGCCAGTGCCAGGGGGTGTCCTTGTCCAGCAGGCGTCGCAATGGCTCACAGACACTCGACAGATGTGGCATGAATTTGGCTAAGTAGTTGGCAAAGCCAAAGAGATGCTGTACACCTTTAGCACTGTAGCTTCTTCAGGCCCAGCCGTAGCTTAACCTCATGACAGCGCTCCATCAGTGCCAAGAGCTTGACATCATGGTCACTCTCTGCCTCTTTGTCTGTATATCATCTGCAAAGGGCTCATTGCCACTCAGTCCTGCCAGGAGCTGGTGTTGCTTTCGTTGATATACCTCGGGTGCCACAGATACACCAAATGGTAGCTTGAGCTACCATTTCCTCCCCCAGGGGGTCCAAAATGTGGTCTTGAGGCTGCTCTCATAGTCTAGTTTGCACTGTAGAAACGCATCCCGGGTGTCCACTAAGGTAAAGATTCTAGCCTTTGGCAGTTTGTACAGGATGTCCTCCAAAGTGGGCATAATGTAATGAGAGCGTCTCAGGGCCTTGTTCAGAAACTTAGGATCGATACATATCCTCAGCTGTCCGGGCTTTTTTACTATCACCATGTTGCTGATCCAATCTGTGGGGTCTGTGACCGGTGCTATGTGACCGTCAGCCTCGTACTTGTCCAGCTGAGCCTTGCTTCATGGCAATGGGAACGTTGCGCGGAGCGCACTGAACTGGGGGAATGGTGGGGTCTAGGTTGAAGTGGACCTCTCCAGGTACGTAGTTGAATACGTCACTGTATTTGCTGATCAGCTGGTTCTTGGTTAGGGGCCCAGGCTGTGTATGTCTCACATTGTGAACATCTTCAGGAATCATGAACTGTATAAGGCCAAGGCGTTCACAGGTGGAGCCTGATAGAAGAGGATGTTGGGTAGTCTTCACTATTTCAAAAGAGATCTTATATCTTTGGCCTCTTACAGTGCATTCGGTTTCAAAAGTGCCCATGGAGCTCAGCATTTCCCCTGAGTACAGCTTCAGTCTTGTATCACTTGGGCAGAGCGGTATATTGGGAGCCAGCCTGTTCTTGTCTTGAAGGCCCATTACATTGCATGTGGCCCTGGAGTCCAACTGATATTTCTGTGGCTTGTTCTGAAATTGTAGTGTTACAAACCATTTTTTCCCTTTTGCTTGTACTGCGCCGATTGATTCATGCATGTAAATGTCCTCATCACTGTTCTGCTCTGAGTGCTCTGCTGTGTTTCCCAGACAGTTTACCTTCCCATCAGCTGGTCTTCTTTTGCTTTTTTGACACACTTTTGCAAAATGGTTATGTGTGCCACATGATTTGCATTGCTTGCCAAATGCTGGGCAGTGTTCTTTGCCCCTTGCATGTGAGTTGCCACAGTATTTGCATGAATGGGCTGATTCTACCATTCTGGGTGGATTGCTCTGCCTCGATTGTTTTTGCCTGGATTGTTGCCTAGCGATGGCGTGCACAGCCTCTGTGTGTGGAGGACCGGCAATGTCCATCGCTCTCATACATATGTCCATCAGTTCCGCTGCGCGGCACATCCCTATGGCGGTGGCTAGCGTCAGTTCCTTTTCTCTCAGTAATCTGCGTCTTTTGTGCTCTCATTTGCAACGCCCAGTACAATTTTATCCCAAATCATTTCATCCCTCAGCTGACCATACTCACAGGTTGCTGCTCTTTCCCTCAGCCTGGTCACAAACTTGTCTATGGATTCCCCTTCTTCTTGTCTACAACTCCCAAAAACGTATCTCTCATATATTGTGTTCTTCGCTGCTTTGAAATACCTCTGCAGCACGTCCAGTATGATGGCGGGATCCCCTTGATCCTGTTCGGAGAGGTTCAGGTTGTGTCGGTAAATGTGTCTGCAGTCACTGCCCATCACACTCCTTAAAGTTGCAGCCTGAATTTTCTTGTCCTTATCAGCTATGCCAGTGACGAGGATGTAGTCCTCATATTCGGCACGGAATATATCCCAGTTAGCGCACCAATCACCCGTGAAGCACATAGGTGAAGGGGGTGGAATATTAGCCGCCATGTGGTCGCTAGCTGTGTTACTGGGTGATTCTGTCTCGTCTTCTGCGGGAGGATGGATCAACTCCGATCCTGACATAAACTCAGCCAACGCTTGGTAAGTACATGCGATTAAAGTAAAACACCTTCTGACACCATGTTTGTGTGTGGGTGTCAATGCATGAATGATGACAGACGCAAGTATCAGCTTCAGCCATGTAATGTAAGCCAGCACAAAAACATGCACGGAGCACGGGGCAACGCAAGCAAGACTAGCTGATTACCGATAACATCAATTAGACCCGTAACAGCTTGCTTAGTACGTTTATCTGCTAACTTATTTTCTACAACTCTTATATGAGCTGGTACCCATACCAGACTTATCTTAATGCCTGATTTTAGCAGATTGTTTGCAACTTGTATTATTTCAAATACGATATCCTGTCTTGATTCTGACTGAAAGTTTTGGATGCTGATCAAAACTGAGCTGGAGTCTGAAGCACTTACTGCCTTCCTTGGCCTGTTAACTTCCACCCATAGCAGAGCTAGCCACACAGCGACCAATTCCGCTGTATAAACTGCTAAATCATCACTGATTCTTTTACCTACTTTTATTTTTAACTTTGGGATAACATAAGCAACCCCCATTCTCTTATCAGTCCTTTTAGAAGCATCTGTATATAGAGTTATACCCTCCCTGTACTTCTCCCTTAAATAACTCTGCACCATATATTTGTCTATGTTATTCTCTTGCCTCTCTTCTAATAATCCCATGTCAATGGACACTTCTTTAAAAACCCATAGTGGGGCAGCTGGGAAAGGTACAGTAGGGCTTATTTTCATTTACTTTATCATTGATCATGCATCCAAAACTTCTGACTTGGACATTTCCATGCTCTTGGCACTGTTTCAGAACTGACTGACTCATATGATTTTCATCATGACCCCTCAAGTTTGCCCAATACACAAGGGCTAACTGATCTCATATAAGATGGAGAGGCATTTCTCCCATCTCCACCTGGAGAGCTGCCACTGGTATGGTTTTGAGAGCACCACAACATAAACTTAATGCTTGACTTTCGATCACGTCCAACTTACTCAACAATGTTTTGACTGCATACCCATAGACTATACATCCATAGTCAAAAACAGACCTGATCAATCCTGTGTAAATTGTTCTTAGTGCAGATCTACTTGCTCCCAACTCCACTCCACATAGACACCTCGTGACATTTAGTACTTTCTTGCACTTATCAATTACTTTTTGTACATGCTCTGCCCATGTTAACCTTTAATCAAACCACATGCCCAGATATTTAAGAGAGTCAACCCTTACTAATTCATTAGCAGATAATTTCACTTTTATGTCCTTAGCTATTTTTTTCCTTGAAAAGAACATTGTTTTGGACCATTTATCCACTACATCAACTGCTTGCTGTATCTTATTCACCACAAATTCTTCCATAATGCACCATCAGCAGCAAACAGTGCTACATCCACAAGATTCTCCACTTCCTTAAAAATCTTATTAATCATAATGGAAAACAATAAAGAACTGACAATACTCCCTTGTGGGATACCACTTTCAACCTGAAACCGCTCACTTATCACCCCATTTTCACCATTATTGTTCTGTCTGACAGGAATTCCTCAACCCAAGTAAACACTCTTCCCTTGATTCCCATTTGTTTTTTAATCAAAAGCCCCTCCTTCCACATCATGTCATACGCTTTTTCAATGTCAAACAAGACAGCCACAACTGATTCCTTCAGTACAAACCCGAGCTCTTCTTATGGTGCCTCTGCCTCTTCTAAAACCACACTGATAATTTTGTATCAATCCTATAGTCTCAATCGTATATGTAAGCCTGTCATTTATTATTCTTTCCATTGTTTTCCCCATCTGAGATGTAAGTGCTATTGGTCTGTAGTTGCTAGGATTCTTTGGATCTTTCCCAGGCTTTTTAATAGGGATAATTATAGATTCTTTCCATGCTCTTGGAATTATTCCCTCTGTCCAGACCTTATTGTACAGACACAACAAGACTCCCTTTCCTTTATCTGTTAGATTCTCCAACATAGTAGCAAATTCCATCCCCCCCTGGAGAAGATTTACCTAACTTTCTCAGTGCATTATTGAGTTCAGTTACTGTGATTAGTTTATTCAACACCTCACCTATCACATCTTCATTCTCAAAGTCACGCTGATACTTTTCAACTGTTTCTGCTCTTGCTCTCTTTTCATGTTGGCTAAGATTTTCGGTACTGTGTACCTTACTTAATGTCCTTGCTATTATCTCTGCTTTGCCAATACTACTAGTGATTATATTTTGACCATCAGTCAACACAAGATCGCCATATTCTTTTCCACTCCCTTTCATTTTCTTTATCATGCCCCACACTCTCTCTACTGGAATAGTTCTTCCTATAGAGTCACTGGACCTTCTCCAGCAGCTATTCTTAGCCTCCCTTATAAGTTTTCCTTACTACTGCTTGAGATTTCTTAAATTCAATCAAGTTTTGGATATTGTGTGTTCTTTTCAATACTCTAA